>JANLBV010000078.1:0-52000 GCA_029849275.1 Papilio elwesi
CGAGTAGTTGGTCGAGTAGTTGGTCGAGTTGTTGGTCGAGTAGTTGGTCGAGTAGTTGGTCGAGTAGTTGGTCGAGCGATTGGTCGAGTAGTTGGTCGAGTGATTGGTCGAGTAGTTGGTCAAGTAGTTGGTCGAGTAGTTGGTTGAGTAGTTGGTCGAGTAGTGGGTCGAGTAGTTGGTCGAGTAGTTGGTCGAGTATTCGGTCGAGTAGGTGGTCGAGTAGGTAGTCGAGTAGTTGATCGACTGGTTGGACGACTGGTAAGAAGATTTGTTGGTTGACTGGTTGGTCGAGTGGTTGGTCGAGTAGTTTTTCAAGTAGTTTGTTGAGTAGTTGGTCGAGTGATTGGTCGAGTTGTCGGTCGAGTGGACGGTCGAGTAGTTGGTCGAGTTGTTGGTCGAGTAGTTGGTCGAGTAGTTGGTCGAGTAGTTGGTCGAGTAGTTGGTCGAGCGATTGGTCGAGTAGTTGGTCCTGTGATTGGTCGAGTAGTTGGTCAAGTAGGTGGTCGAGTGGTCGGTCGAGTAGTTGGTCGAGTAGTTGGTCGAGTATTTGGTCGAGTAGTTGGTCGAGTAGTTGGTCGAGGGATTGGTCGAGTAGTTGGTCGAGTAGTTGGTTGAGTAGTTGGTCGAGTAGTTGGTCGAGTAGTTGGTCGAGTGATTGGTCGAGTAGTCGGTTGAGTGGTCGGTCGAGTAGTTGGTCGAGTAGTTGGTCGAGTAGTTGGTCGAGTAGTTGGTCGAGTAGTTGGTCGAGTAGATGGTCGAGTAGTTGGTCGAGTAGTTGGTCGAGTAGTTGGTCGAGTAGTTGGTCGAGTTGTTGGTCGAGCGATTGGTCGAGTAGTTGGTCGAGTGATTGATCGAGTAGTTGGTCAAGTAGTTGGTCGAGTAATTGGTCGAGTAGTTGGTCGAGTAGTTGGTCGAGTAGTTGGTCGAGTGATTGGTCGAGTAGTTGGTCGAGTAGTTGTTCGAGTGATTGGTCGAGTGGTCGGTCGAGTAGTTGGTCGAGTAGTTGGTCGAGTAGTTGGTTGAGTAGTTGGTCAAGTAGTTGGTCGAGTGATTGGTCGAGTAGTTGGTCGATTAGTTGGTTGAGTAGTTGGTCGAGTAGTTGGTCGAGTAGTTGGTCGAGTGATTGGTCGAGTAGATGGTCGAGTGGTCGGTCGAGTAGTTGGTCGAGTAGTTGGTCGAGTAGTTGGTCGAGTAGATGGTCGAGTAGTTGGTGGAGTGGTTGGTCGAGTAGTTGGTTGAGTAGTTGGTCGAGTGATTGGTCGAGTGGTCGGTCGAGTGGACGGTCTAGAAGTTGGTCGAGTAGTTGGTCGAGTGATTGGTCGAGTAGTTGTTCGAGTAGTTGGTCAAGTAGTTGGTTGAGTAGTTGGTCAAGTAGTTGGTCGAGTGATTGTTCGAGTAGTTGTTCGAGTAGTTGGTTGAGTAGTTGGTCGAGTAGTTGGTCTAGTAGTTGGTCGAGTGATTGGTCGAGTAGACGGTCGAGTGGTCGGTCGAGTAGTTGGTCGAGTAGTTGGTCGAGTAGTTGGTCGAGTAGATGGTCGAGTAGTTGGTCGAGTGGTTGGTCGAGTAGTTGGTCGAGTAGTTGGTTGAGTAGTTGGTCTAGTGATTGGTCGAGTAGTCGATCGAGTGGTCGGTCGAGTAGTTGTTTGTGTAGTTGGTCGAGTGATTGGTCGAGTAGTCGGTCGAGTGGTCGGTCGAGTAGTTGGTCGAGTAGTTGGTCGAGTAGTTGGTCGAGTAGATGGTCGAGTAGTTGGTCGAGTAGTTGGTCGAGTAGTTGGTCGAGTGATTGGTCGAGTAGATGGTCGAGTAGTTGGTCGAGTAGTTGTTCGAGTGATTGGTCGAGTGGTCGGTCGAGTGGTCGGTCGAGTAGTTGGTCGAGTAGTTCGTCGAGTAGCTGGTCGAGTAGTTGGTCGAGTGATTGCTCCAGTAGTTGGTCGAGTAGTTGGTCGAGTGATTGGTCGAGTAGTTGGTCGAGTAGTTGGTCGAGTAATTGTTCGAGTGATTGGTCGAGTGGTCGGTCGAGTAGTTGGTCGAGTAGTTGGTCGAGTAGTTGGTCGAGTAGTTGGTCGAGTAGTTGGTCGAGTAGTTGGTCGAGTAGTTGGTCGAGTAGTTGGTCGAGTGATTGGTCGAGTTGTCGGTCGAGTGGACGGTCGAGTAGTTGGTCGAGTTGTTGGTCGAGTAGTTGGTCGCGTAGTTGGTCGAGTAGTTGGTCGAGTAGTTGGTCGAGCGATTGGTCGAGTAGTAGGTCTAGTGATTGGTCGAGTAGTTGGTCAAGTAGTTGGTCGAGTAGTTGGTTGAGTAGTTGGTAGAGTAGTGGGTCGAGTAGTTGGTCGAGTGATTGGTCGAGTAGTTGGTCGAGTAGTTGGTCGAGTAGTTGTTCGAGTGATTGGTCGAGTGGTCGGTCGAGTAGTTGGTCGAGTAGTTGGTCGAGTAGTTGGTCGAGTAGTTGGTCGAGTAGTGGGTCGAGTAGTTGGTCGAGTGATTGGTCGAGTAGTTGGTCAAGTAGTTGGTCGAGTAGTTGGTCGAGTAGTTGGTCGAGTAGTTGGTCGAGTGATTGGTCGAGTAGTTGGTCGAGTAGTTGTTCGAGTGATTGGTCGAGTGGTCGGTCGAGTAGTTGGTCGAGTAGTTGGTCGAGTAGTTGGTCGAGTAGTTGGTCGAGTAGTTGGCGAGTAGTTGGTCGAGTGATTGGTCGAGTAGTCGGTCGAGTGGTCGGTCGAGTAGTTGGTCGAGTGGTCGGTCGAGTAGTTGGTCGAGTAGTTGGTCGAGTAGTTGGTCGAGTAGTTGGTCGAGAAGTTGGTCGAGTAGTTGGCGAGTAGTTGTTCGAGTGATTGGTCGAGTGGTCGGTCGAGTAGTCGGTCGAGTGGTCGGTCGAGTAGTTGGTCGAGTAGTTGGTCGAGTAGTTGGTCGAGTAGTTGGTCGAGTAGTTGGTCGAGTAGTTGGTCGAGTGATTGGTCGAGGAGTTGGTCGAGTAGTTGGTCGAGTACTCGGTCGAGTAGTTGGTCGAGTAGTTGGTCGAGTTGTTGTTCGAGTAGTTGGTCGAGTAGTTGGTCGAGTAGTTGGTTGAGTAGTTGGTCGAGTAGTGGGTCGAGTAGTTGGTCGAGTAGTTGGTCGAGTAGTCGGTCGAGTAGGTGGTCGAGTAGGTAGTCGAGTAGTTGATCGACTGGTTGGACGACTGGTAAGACGATTTGTTGGTTGACTGGTTGGTCGAGTGGTTGGTCGAGTAGTTGTTCAAGTAGTTTGTTGAGTAGTTGGTCGAGTGATTGGTCGAGTTGTCGGTCGAGTGGACGGTCGAGTAGTTGGTCGAGTAGTTGGTCGAGTAGTTGGTCGAGTAGTTGGTCGAGTAGTTGGTCGAGTAGTTGGTCGAGTGATTGGTCGAGGAGTTGGTCGAGTAGTTGGTCGAGTACTCGGTCGAGTAGTTGGTCGAGTAGTTGGTCGAGTTGTTGGTCGAGTAGTTGGTCGAGTAGTTGGTCGAGTAGTTGGTCGAGCGATTGGTCGAGTAGTTGGTCGAGTGATTGGTCGAGTAGTTGGTCAAGTAGTTGGTCGAGTAGTTGGTTGAGTAGTTGGTCGAGTAGTGGGTCGAGTAGTTGGTCGAGTAGTTGGTCGAGTAGTCGGTCGAGTAGGTGGTCGAGTAGGTAGTCGAGTAGTTGATCGACTGGTTGGACGACTGGTAAGACGATTTGTTGGTTGACTGGTTGGTCGAGTGGTTGGTCGAGTAGTTGTTCAAGTAGTTTGTTGAGTAGTTGGTCGAGTGATTGGTCGAGTTGTCGGTCGAGTGGACGGTCGAGTAGTTGGTCGAGTTGTTGGTCGAGTAGTTGGTCGAGTAGTCGGTCGAGTAGTTGGTAGAGTAGTTGGTCGAGCGATTGGTCGAGTAGTTGGTCCTGTGATTGGTCGAGTAGTTGGTCAAGTAGGTGGTCGAGTAGTTGGTTGAGTAGTTGGTCGAGTAGTGGGTCGAGTAGTTGGTCGAGTGATTGGTCGAGTAGTTGGTCAAGTAGTTGGTCGAGTAGTTGGTCGAGTAGTTGGTCGAGTAGTTGGTCGAGTGATTGGTCGAGTAGTTGGTCGAGTAGTTGGTCGAGTAGTTGTTCGAGTGATTGGTCGAGTGGTCGGTCGAGTAGTTGGTCGAGTAGTTGGTCGAGTAGTTGGTCGAGTAGTTGGTCGAGTAGTTGGTCGAGTAGTTGGTCGAGTAGTTGGTCGAGTGATTGGTCGAGTTGTCGGTCGAGTGGACGGTCGAGTAGTTGGTCGAGTTGTTGGTCGAGTAGTTGGTCGCGTAGTTGGTCGAGTAGTTGGTCGAGTAGTTGGTCGAGCGATTGGTCGAGTAGTAGGTCTAGTGATTGGTCGAGTAGTTGGTCAAGTAGTTGGTCGAGTAGTTGGTTGAGTAGTTGGTCGAGTAGTGGGTCGAGTAGTTGGTCGAGTGATTGGTCGAGTAGTTGGTCAAGTAGTTGGTCGAGTAGTTGGTCGAGTAGTTGGTCGAGTAGTTGGTCGTGTGATTGGTCGAGTAGTTGGTCAAGTAGTTGTTCGAGTAGTTGTTCGAGTGATTGGTCGAGTGGTCGGTCGAGTAGTTGGTCGAGTAGTTGGTCGAGTAGTTGGTCGAGTAGTTGGTCGAGTAGTTGGCGAGTAGTTGGTCGAGTGATTGTTCGAGTAGTCGGTCGAGTGGTCGGTCGAGTAGTTGGTCGAGTAGTTGGTCGAGTAGTTGGTCGAGTAGTTGGTTGAGTAGTTGGTCGAGTAGTTGGTCAAGTGATTGGTCGAGTAGTTGGCAGAGTAATTAGTCGAGTAGTTGGTCGAGTGATTGGTCGAGTAGTTGGTCGAGTGGTTGTTTGAGTAGTTGGTCGAGTAGCTGGTCAAGTAGTTGGTCGAGTAGATGGTCGAGTAGTTGGTCGAGTAGTTGGTCGAGTGATTGGTCGAGTGATTGGTCTAGTAGTCGGTCGAGTGGTCGGTCGAGTGGTCGGTCGAGTAGTTGGTTGAGTAGTTGGTCGAGTAGTTGGTCGAGTAGTTGGTCGAGTGATTGGTCGAGTAGTCGGTCGAGTGGTCGGTCGAGTAGTTGGTCGAGTAGTTGGTCGAGTAGTTGGTCGAGTAGTTGGTCGAGTAGTTGGTCGAGTAGATGGTCGAGTAGTTGGTCGAGTAGTTGGTCGAGTAGTTGGTCGAGTAGTTGGTCGAGTTGTTGGTCGAGCGATTGGTCGAGTAGTTGGTCGAGTGATTGATCGAGTAGTTGGTCAAGTAGTTGGTCGAGTAATTGGTCGAGTAGTTGGTCGAGTAGTTGTTCGAGTAGTTGGTCGAGTGATTGGTCGAGTAGTTGGTCGAGTAGTTGTTCGAGTGATTGGTCGAGTGGTCGGTCGAGTAGTTGGTCGAGTAGTTGGTCGAGTAGTTGGTTGAGTAGTTGGTCAAGTAGTTGGTCGAGTGATTGGTCGAGTAGTTGGTCGAGTAGTTGGTTGAGTAGTTGGTCGAGTAGTTGGTCGAGTAGATGGTCGAGTGGTCGGTCGAGTAGTTGGTCGAGTAGTTGGTCAAGTAGTTGGTCGAGTAGTTGGTCGAGTAGTTGGTCGAGTAGTTGGTCGAGTGATTGGTCGAGTAGTTGGTCGAGTAGTTGGTCGAGTAGTTGGTTGAGTAGTTGGTCGAGTAGTTGGTCGAGTAGTTGGTCGAGTGATTGGTCGAGTAGTTGGTCGATTAGTTGGTCGAGTAGTTGGTCGAGTATTTGGTCGAGTAGTTGGTCGAGTAGTTGGTCGAGGGATTGGTCGAGTAGTTGGTCGAGTAGTTGGTTGAGTAGTTGGTCGAGTAGTTGGTCGAGTAGTTGGTCGAGTGATTGGTCGAGTAGTTGGTCGAGTAGTTGATCGAGTAGTTGGTCGAGTAGTTGGTCGAGTTGTTGGTCGAGCGATTGGTCGAGTAGTTGGTCGAGTGATTGATCGAGTAGTTGGTCAAGTAGTTGGTCGAGTAATTGGTCGAGTAGTTGGTCGAGTAGTTGGTCGAGTAGTTGGTCGAGTGATTGGTCGAGTAGTTGGTCGAGTAGTTGGTCGAGTAGTTGGTTGAGTAGTTGGTCGAGTAGTTGGTCGAGTAGTTGGTCGAGTGATTGGTCGAGTAGTTGGTCGAGTAGTTGGTCGAGTAGTTGGTCGAGTATTTGGTCGAGTAGTTGGTCGAGTAGTTGGTCGAGGGATTGGTCGAGTAGTTGGTCGAGTAGTTGGTTGAGTAGTTGGTCGAGTAGTTGGTCGAGTAGTTGGTCGAGTGATTGGTCGAGTAGTTGGTCGAGTAGTTGGTCGAGTAGTTGGTCGAGTAGTTGGTCGAGTTGTTGGTCGAGCGATTGGTCGAGTAGTTGGTCGAGTGATTGATCGAGTAGTTGGTCAAGTAGTTGGTCGAGTAATTGGTCGAGTAGTTGGTCGAGTAGTTGGTCGAGTAGTTGGTCGAGTGATTGGTCGAGTAGTTGGTCGAGTAGTTGTTCGAGTGATTGGTCGAGTGGTCGGTCGAGTAGTTGGTCGAGTAGTTGGTCGAGTAGTTGGTTGAGTAGTTGGTCAAGTAGTTGGACGAGTGATTGGTCGAGTAGTTGGTCGAGTAGTTGGTTGAGTAGTTGGTCGAGTAGTTGGTCGAGTAGTTGGTCGAGTGATTGGTCGAGTAGATAGTCGAGTGGTCGGTCGAGTAGTTGGTCGAGTAGTTGGTCGAGTAGTTGGTCAAGTAGATGGTCGAGTAGTTGGTCGAGTAGTTGGTCGAGTAGTTGGTCGAGTGATTGGTCGAGTTGTCGGTCGAGTGGACGGTCGAGTAGTTGGTCGAGTTGTTGGTCGAGTAGTTGGTCGCGTAGTTGGTCGAGTAGTTGGTCGAGTAGTTGGTCGAGCGATTGGTCGAGTAGTAGGTCTAGTGATTGGTCGAGTAGTTGGTCAAGTAGTTGGTCGAGTAGTTGGTTGAGTAGTTGGTCGAGTAGTGGGTCGAGTAGTTGGTCGAGTGATTGGTCGAGTAGTTGGTCAAGTAGTTGGTCGAGTAGTTGGTCGAGTAGTTGGTCGTGTGATTGGTCGAGTAGTTGGTCGAGTAGTTGGTCGAGTAGTTGGTCGAGTGATTGGTCGAGTAGTTGGTCGATTAGTTGGTTGAGTAGTTGGTCGAGTAGTTGGTCGAGTAGTTGGTCGAGTGATTGGTCGAGTAGATGGTCGAGTGGTCGGTCGAGTAGTTGGTAGAGTAGTTGGTCGAGTAGTTGGTCGAGTAGATGGTCGAGTAGTTGGTGGAGTGGTTGGTCGAGTAGTTGGTTGAGTAGTTGGTCGAGTGATTGGTCGAGTGGTCGGTCGAGTGGACGGTCTAGAAGTTGGTCGAGTAGTTGGTCGAGTGATTGGTCGAGTAGTTGTTCGAGTAGTTGGTCAAGTAGTTGGTTGAGTAGTTGGTCAAGTAGTTGGTCGAGTGATTGGTCGAGTAGTTGTTCGAGTAGTTGGTTGAGTAGTTGGTCGAGTAGTTGGTCTAGTAGTTGGTCGAGTGATTGGTCGAGTAGACGGTCGAGTGGTCGGTCGAGTAGTTGGTCGAGTAGTTGGTCGAGTAGTTGGTCGAGTAGATGGTCGAGTAGTTGGTCGAGTGGTTGGTCGAGTAGTTGGTCGAGTAGTTGGTCGAGTAGTTGGTCGAGTAGTTGGTCGAGCGATTGGTCGAGTAGTTGGTCGAGTGATTGGTCGAGTAGTTGGTCAAGTAGTTGGTCGAGTAGTTGGTTGAGTAGTTGGTCGAGTAGTGGGTCGAGTAGTTGGTCGAGTAGTTGGTCGAGTAGTCGGTCGAGTAGGTGGTCGAGTAGGTAGTCGAGTAGTTGATCGACTGGTTGGACGACTGGTAAGACGATTTGTTGGTTGACTGGTTGGTCGAGTGGTTGGTCGAGTAGTTGTTCAAGTAGTTTGTTGAGTAGTTGGTCGAGTGATTGGTCGAGTTGTCGGTCGAGTGGACGGTCGAGTAGTTGGTCGAGTTGTTGGTCGAGTAGTTGGTCGAGTAGTTGGTCGAGTAGTTGGTCGAGTAGTTGGTCGAGCGATTGGTCGAGTAGTTGGTCCTGTGATTGGTCGAGTAGTTGGTCAAGTAGGTGGTCGAGTAGTTGGTTGAGTAGTTGGTCGAGTAGTGGGTCGAGTAGTTGGTCGAGTGATTGGTCGAGTAGTTGGTCAAGTAGTTGGTCAAGTAGTTGGTCGAGTAGTTGGTCGAGTAGTTGGTCGAGTGATTGGTCGAGTAGTTGGTCGAGTAGTTGGTCGAGTAGTTGTTCGAGTGATTGGTCGAGTGGTCGGTCGAGTAGTTGGTCGAGTAGTTGGTCGAGTAGTTGGTCGAGTAGTTGGTCGAGTAGTTGGTCGAGTAGTTGGTCGAGTAGTTGGCGAGTAGTTGGTCGAGTGATTGGTCGAGTAGTCGGTCGAGTGGTCGGTCGAGTAGTTGGTCGAGTGGTCGGTCGAGTAGTTGGTCGAGTAGTTGGTCGAGTAGTTGGTCGAGTAGTTGGTCGAGAAGTTGGTCGAGTAGTTGGCGAGTAGTTGTTCGAGTGATTGGTCGAGTGGTCGGTCGAGTAGTCGGTCGAGTGGTCGGTCGAGTAGTTGGTCGAGTAGTTGGTCGAGTAGTTGGTCGAGTAGTTGGTCGAGTAGTTGGTCGAGTAGTTGGTCGAGTGATTGGTCGAGGAGTTGGTCGAGTAGTTGGTCGAGTACTCGGTCGAGTAGTTGGTCGAGTAGTTGGTCGAGTTGTTGGTCGAGTAGTTGGTCGAGTAGTTGGTCGAGTAGTTGGTTGAGTAGTTGGTCGAGTAGTGGGTCGAGTAGTTGGTCGAGTAGTTGGTCGAGTAGTCGGTCGAGTAGGTGGTCGAGTAGGTAGTCGAGTAGTTGATCGACTGGTTGGACGACTGGTAAGACGATTTGTTGGTTGACTGGTTGGTCGAGTGGTTGGTCGAGTAGTTGTTCAAGTAGTTTGTTGAGTAGTTGGTCGAGTGATTGGTCGAGTTGTCGGTCGAGTGGACGGTCGAGTAGTTGGTCGAGTAGTTGGTCGAGTAGTTGGTCGAGTAGTTGGTCGAGTAGTTGGTCGAGTAGTTGGTCGAGTGATTGGTCGAGGAGTTGGTCGAGTAGTTGGTCGAGTACTCGGTCGAGTAGTTGGTCGAGTAGTTGGTCGAGTTGTTGGTCGAGTAGTTGGTCGAGTAGTTGGTCGAGTAGTTGGTCGAGCGATTGGTCGAGTAGTTGGTCGAGTGATTGGTCGAGTAGTTGGTCAAGTAGTTGGTCGAGTAGTTGGTTGAGTAGTTGGTCGAGTAGTGGGTCGAGTAGTTGGTCGAGTAGTTGGTCGAGTAGTCGGTCGAGTAGGTGGTCGAGTAGGTAGTCGAGTAGTTGATCGACTGGTTGGACGACTGGTAAGACGATTTGTTGGTTGACTGGTTGGTCGAGTGGTTGGTCGAGTAGTTGTTCAAGTAGTTTGTTGAGTAGTTGGTCGAGTGATTGGTCGAGTTGTCGGTCGAGTGGACGGTCGAGTAGTTGGTCGAGTTGTTGGTCGAGTAGTTGGTCGAGTAGTCGGTCGAGTAGTTGGTCGAGTAGTTGGTCGAGCGATTGGTCGAGTAGTTGGTCCTGTGATTGGTCGAGTAGTTGGTCAAGTAGGTGGTCGAGTAGTTGGTTGAGTAGTTGGTCGAGTAGTGGGTCGAGTAGTTGGTCGAGTGATTGGTCGAGTAGTTGGTCAAGTAGTTGGTCGAGTAGTTGGTCGAGTAGTTGGTCGAGTAGTTGGTCGAGTGATTGGTCGAGTAGTTGGTCGAGTAGTTGGTCGAGTAGTTGTTCGAGTGATTGGTCGAGTGGTCGGTCGAGTAGTTGGTCGAGTAGTTGGTCGAGTAGTTGGTCGAGTAGTTGGTCGAGTAGTTGGTCGAGTAGTTGGTCGAGTAGTTGGTCGAGTGATTGGTCGAGTTGTCGGTCGAGTGGACGGTCGAGTAGTTGGTCGAGTTGTTGGTCGAGTAGTTGGTCGCGTAGTTGGTCGAGTAGTTGGTCGAGTAGTTGGTCGAGCGATTGGTCGAGTAGTAGGTCTAGTGATTGGTCGAGTAGTTGGTCAAGTAGTTGGTCGAGTAGTTGGTTGAGTAGTTGGTCGAGTAGTGGGTCGAGTAGTTGGTCGAGTGATTGGTCGAGTAGTTGGTCAAGTAGTTGGTCGAGTAGTTGGTCGAGTAGTTGGTCGAGTAGTTGGTCGTGTGATTGGTCGAGTAGTTGGTCGAGTAGTTGGTCGAGTAGTTGTTCGAGTGATTGGTCGAGTGGTCGGTCGAGTAGTTGGTCGAGTAGTTGGTCGAGTAGTTGGTCGAGTAGTTGGTCGAGTAGTTGGCGAGTAGTTGGTCGAGTGATTGTTCGAGTAGTCGGTCGAGTGGTCGGTCGAGTAGTTGGTCGAGTAGTTGGTCGAGTAGTTGGTCGAGTAGTTGGTTGAGTAGTTGGTCGAGTAGTTGGTCAAGTGATTGGTCGAGTAGTTGGCAGAGTAATTAGTCGAGTAGTTGGTCGAGTGATTGGTCGAGTAGTTGGTCGAGTGGTTGTTTGAGTAGTTGGTCGAGTAGCTGGTCAAGTAGTTGGTCGAGTAGATGGTCGAGTAGTTGGTCGAGTAGTTGGTCGAGTGATTGGTCGAGTGATTGGTCTAGTAGTCGGTCGAGTGGTCGGTCGAGTGGTCGGTCGAGTAGTTGGTTGAGTAGTTGGTCGAGTAGTTGGTCGAGTAGTTGGTCGAGTGATTGGTCGAGTAGTCGGTCGAGTGGTCGGTCGAGTAGTTGGTCGAGTAGTTGGTCGAGTAGTTGGTCGAGTAGTTGGTCGAGTAGTTGGTCGAGTAGATGGTCGAGTAGTTGGTCGAGTAGTTGGTCGAGTAGTTGGTCGAGTAGTTGGTCGAGTTGTTGGTCGAGCGATTGGTCGAGTAGTTGGTCGAGTGATTGATCGAGTAGTTGGTCAAGTAGTTGGTCGAGTAATTGGTCGAGTAGTTGGTCGAGTAGTTGTTCGAGTAGTTGGTCGAGTGATTGGTCGAGTAGTTGGTCGAGTAGTTGTTCGAGTGATTGGTCGAGTGGTCGGTCGAGTAGTTGGTCGAGTAGTTGGTCGAGTAGTTGGTTGAGTAGTTGGTCAAGTAGTTGGTCGAGTGATTGGTCGAGTAGTTGGTCGAGTAGTTGGTTGAGTAGTTGGTCGAGTAGTTGGTCGAGTAGATGGTCGAGTGGTCGGTCGAGTAGTTGGTCGAGTAGTTGGTCAAGTAGTTGGTCGAGTAGTTGGTCGAGTAGTTGGTCGAGTAGTTGGTCGAGTGATTGGTCGAGTAGTTGGTCGAGTAGTTGGTCGAGTAGTTGGTTGAGTAGTTGGTCGAGTAGTTGGTCGAGTAGTTGGTCGAGTGATTGGTCGAGTAGTTGGTCGATTAGTTGGTCGAGTAGTTGGTCGAGTATTTGGTCGAGTAGTTGGTCGAGTAGTTGGTCGAGGGATTGGTCGAGTAGTTGGTCGAGTAGTTGGTTGAGTAGTTGGTCGAGTAGTTGGTCGAGTAGTTGGTCGAGTGATTGGTCGAGTAGTTGGTCGAGTAGTTGATCGAGTAGTTGGTCGAGTAGTTGGTCGAGTTGTTGGTCGAGCGATTGGTCGAGTAGTTGGTCGAGTGATTGATCGAGTAGTTGGTCAAGTAGTTGGTCGAGTAATTGGTCGAGTAGTTGGTCGAGTAGTTGGTCGAGTAGTTGGTCGAGTGATTGGTCGAGTAGTTGGTCGAGTAGTTGGTCGAGTAGTTGGTTGAGTAGTTGGTCGAGTAGTTGGTCGAGTAGTTGGTCGAGTGATTGGTCGAGTAGTTGGTCGAGTAGTTGGTCGAGTAGTTGGTCGAGTATTTGGTCGAGTAGTTGGTCGAGTAGTTGGTCGAGGGATTGGTCGAGTAGTTGGTCGAGTAGTTGGTTGAGTAGTTGGTCGAGTAGTTGGTCGAGTAGTTGGTCGAGTGATTGGTCGAGTAGTTGGTCGAGTAGTTGGTCGAGTAGTTGGTCGAGTAGTTGGTCGAGTTGTTGGTCGAGCGATTGGTCGAGTAGTTGGTCGAGTGATTGATCGAGTAGTTGGTCAAGTAGTTGGTCGAGTAATTGGTCGAGTAGTTGGTCGAGTAGTTGGTCGAGTAGTTGGTCGAGTAGTTGGTCGAGTGATTGGTCGAGTAGTTGGTCGAGTAGTTGTTCGAGTGATTGGTCGAGTGGTCGGTCGAGTAGTTGGTCGAGTAGTTGGTCGAGTAGTTGGTTGAGTAGTTGGTCAAGTAGTTGGACGAGTGATTGGTCGAGTAGTTGGTCGAGTAGTTGGTTGAGTAGTTGGTCGAGTAGTTGGTCGAGTAGTTGGTCGAGTGATTGGTCGAGTAGATAGTCGAGTGGTCGGTCGAGTAGTTGGTCGAGTAGTTGGTCGAGTAGTTGGTCGAGTAGATGGTCGAGTAGTTGGTCGAGTAGTTGGTCGAGTAGTTGGTCGAGTGATTGGTCGAGTTGTCGGTCGAGTGGACGGTCGAGAAGTTGGTCGAGTTGTTGGTCGAGTAGTTGGTCGCGTAGTTGGTCGAGTAGTTGGTCGAGTAGTTGGTCGAGCGATTGGTCGAGTAGTAGGTCTAGTGATTGGTCGAGTAGTTGGTCAAGTAGTTGGTCGAGTAGTTGGTTGAGTAGTTGGTCGAGTAGTGGGTCGAGTAGTTGGTCGAGTGATTGGTCGAGTAGTTGGTCAAGTAGTTGGTCGAGTAGTTGGTCGAGTAGTTGGTCGTGTGATTGGTCGAGTAGTTGGTCGAGTAGTTGGTCGAGTAGTTGGTCGAGTGATTGGTCGAGTAGTTGGTCGATTAGTTGGTTGAGTAGTTGGTCGAGTAGTTGGTCGAGTAGTTGGTCGAGTGATTGGTCGAGTAGATGGTCGAGTGGTCGGTCGAGTAGTTGGTCGAGTAGTTGGTCGAGTAGTTGGTCGAGTAGATGGTCGAGTAGTTGGTGGAGTGGTTGGTCGAGTAGTTGGTTGAGTAGTTGGTCGAGTGATTGGTCGAGTGGTCGGTCGAGTGGACGGTCTAGAAGTTGGTCGAGTAGTTGGTCGAGTGATTGGTCGAGTAGTTGTTCGAGTAGTTGGTCAAGTAGTTGGTTGAGTAGTTGGTCAAGTAGTTGGTCGAGTGATTGGTCGAGTAGTTGTTCGAGTAGTTGGTTGAGTAGTTGGTCGAGTAGTTGGTCTAGTAGTTGGTCGAGTGATTGGTCGAGTAGACGGTCGAGTGGTCGGTCGAGTAGTTGGTCGAGTAGTTGGTCGAGTAGTTGGTCGAGTAGATGGTCGAGTAGTTGGTCGAGTGGTTGGTCGAGTAGTTGGTCGAGTAGTTGGTCGAGTAGTTGGTCGAGTAGTTGGTCGAGCGATTGGTCGAGTAGTTGGTCGAGTGATTGGTCGAGTAGTTGGTCAAGTAGTTGGTCGAGTAGTTGGTTGAGTAGTTGGTCGAGTAGTGGGTCGAGTAGTTGGTCGAGTAGTTGGTCGAGTAGTCGGTCGAGTAGGTGGTCGAGTAGGTAGTCGAGTAGTTGATCGACTGGTTGGACGACTGGTAAGACGATTTGTTGGTTGACTGGTTGGTCGAGTGGTTGGTCGAGTAGTTGTTCAAGTAGTTTGTTGAGTAGTTGGTCGAGTGATTGGTCGAGTTGTCGGTCGAGTGGACGGTCGAGTAGTTGGTCGAGTTGTTGGTCGAGTAGTTGGTCGAGTAGTTGGTCGAGTAGTTGGTCGAGTAGTTGGTCGAGCGATTGGTCGAGTAGTTGGTCCTGTGATTGGTCGAGTAGTTGGTCGAGTAGTGGGTCGAGTAGTTGGTCGAGTGATTGGTCGAGTAGTTGGTCAAGTAGTTGGTCGAGTAGTTGGTCGAGTAGTTGGTCGAGTAGTTGGTCGAGTGATTGGTCGAGTAGTTGGTCGAGTAGTTGTTCGAGTGATTGGTCGAGTGGTCGGTCGAGTAGTTGGTCGAGTAGTTGGTCGAGTAGTTGGTCGAGTAGTTGGTCGAGTAGTTGGCGAGTAGTTGGTCGAGTGATTGGTCGAGTAGTCGGTCGAGTGGTCGGTCGAGTGGTCGGTCGAGTAGTTGGTCGAGTGGTCGGTCGAGTAGTTGGTCGAGTAGTTGGTCGAGTAGTTGGTCGAGTAGTTGGTCGAGAAGTTGGTCGAGTAGTTGGCGAGTAGTTGTTCGAGTGATTGGTCGAGTGGTCGGTCGAGTAGTCGGTCGAGTGGTCGGTCGAGTAGTTGGTCGAGTAGTTGGTCGAGTAGTTGGTCGAGTAGTTGGTCGAGTAGTTGGTCGAGTAGTTGGTCGAGTGATACGTAGAGTAGTTGGTCAAGTAGTTGGCCGAGTAGTTGGTCGAGTAGTTGGTCGAGTAGTTGGTCGAGTTGTTGGTCGAGTAGTTGGTCGAGTAGTTGGTCGAGTAGTTGGTCGAGTGATTGATCGAGTAGTTGGTCAAGTAGTTGGTCGAGTAATTGGTCGAGTAGTTGGTCGAGTAGTTGTTCGAGTAGTTGGTCGAGTGATTGGTCGAGTAGTTGGTCGAGTAGTTGTTCGAGTGATTGGTCGAGTGGTCGGTCGAGTAGTTGGTCGAGTAGTTGGTCGAGTAGTTGGTTGAGTAGTTGGTCAAGTAGTTGGTCGAGTGATTGGTCGAGTAGTTGGTCGAGTAGTTGGTTGAGTAGTTGGTCGAGTAGTTGGTCGAGTAGATGGTCGAGTGGTCGGTCGAGTAGTTGGTCGAGTAGTTGGTCAAGTAGTTGGTCGAGTAGTTGGTCGAGTAGTTGGTCGAGTAGTTGGTCGAGTGATTGGTCGAGGAGTTGGTCGAGTAGTTGGTCGAGTACTCGGTCGAGTAGTTGGTCGAGTAGTTGGTCGAGTTGTTGGTCGAGTAGTTGGTCGAGTAGTTGGTCGAGTAGTTGGTCGAGTGATTGATCGAGTAGTTGGTCAAGTAGTTGGTCGAGTAATTGGTCGAGTAGTTGGTCGAGTAGTTGTTCGAGTAGTTGGTCGAGTGATTGGTCGAGTAGTTGGTCGAGTAGTTGTTCGAGTGATTGGTCGAGTGGTCGGTCGAGTAGTTGGTCGAGTAGTTGGTCGAGTAGTTGGTTGAGTAGTTGGTCAAGTAGTTGGTCGAGTGATTGGTCGAGTAGTTGGTCGAGTAGTTGGTTGAGTAGTTGGTCGAGTAGTTGGTCGAGTAGATGGTCGAGTGGTCGGTCGAGTAGTTGGTCGAGTAGTTGGTCAAGTAGTTGGTCGAGTAGTTGGTCGAGTAGTTGGTCGAGTAGTTGGTCGAGTGATTGGTCGAGTAGTTGGTCGAGTAGTTGGTCGAGTAGTTGGTTGAGTAGTTGGTCGAGTAGTTGGTCGAGTAGTTGGTCGAGTGATTGGTCGAGTAGTTGGTCGATTAGTTGGTCGAGTAGTTGGTCGAGTATTTGGTCGAGTAGTTGGTCGAGTAGTTGGTCGAGGGATTGGTCGAGTAGTTGGTCGAGTAGTTGGTTGAGTAGTTGGTCGAGTAGTTGGTCGAGTAGTTGGTCGAGTGATTGGTCGAGTAGTTGGTCGAGTAGTTGGTCGAGTAGTTGGTCGAGTAGTTGGTCGAGTTGTTGGTCGAGCGATTGGTCGAGTAGTTGGTCGAGTGATTGATCGAGTAGTTGGTCAAGTAGTTGGTCGAGTAATTGGTCGAGTAGTTGGTCGAGTAGTTGGTCGAGTAGTTGGTCGAGTGATTGGTCGAGTAGTTGGTCGAGTAGTTGGTCGAGTAGTTGGTTGAGTAGTTGGTCGAGTAGTTGGTCGAGTAGTTGGTCGAGTGATTGGTCGAGTAGTTGGTCGAGTAGTTGGTCGAGTAGTTGGTCGAGTATTTGGTCGAGTAGTTGGTCGAGTAGTTGGTCGAGGGATTGGTCGAGTAGTTGGTCGAGTAGTTGGTTGAGTAGTTGGTCGAGTAGTTGGTCGAGTAGTTGGTCGAGTGATTGGTCGAGTAGTTGGTCGAGTAGTTGGTCGAGTAGTTGGTCGAGTAGTTGGTCGAGTTGTTGGTCGAGCGATTGGTCGAGTAGTTGGTCGAGTGATTGATCGAGTAGTTGGTCAAGTAGTTGGTCGAGTAATTGGTCGAGTAGTTGGTCGAGTAGTTGGTCGAGTAGTTGGTCGAGTGATTGGTCGAGTAGTTGGTCGAGTAGTTGTTCGAGTGATTGGTCGAGTGGTCGGTCGAGTAGTTGGTCGAGTAGTTGGTCGAGTAGTTGGTTGAGTAGTTGGTCAAGTAGTTGGACGAGTGATTGGTCGAGTAGTTGGTCGAGTAGTTGGTTGAGTAGTTGGTCGAGTAGTTGGTCGAGTAGTTGGTCGAGTGATTGGTCGAGTAGATGGTCGAGTGGTCGGTCGAGTAGTTGGTCGAGTAGTTGGTCGAGTAGTTGGTCGAGTAGATGGTCGAGTAGTTGGTCGAGTAGTTGGTCGAGTAGTTGGTCGAGTGATTGGTCGAGTTGTCGGTCGAGTGGACGGTCGAGTAGTTGGTCGAGTTGTTGGTCGAGTAGTTGGTCGCGTAGTTGGTCGAGTAGTTGGTCGAGTAGTTGGTCGAGCGATTGGTCGAGTAGTAGGTCTAGTGATTGGTCGAGTAGTTGGTCAAGTAGTTGGTCGAGTAGTTGGTTGAGTAGTTGGTCGAGTAGTGGGTCGAGTAGTTGGTCGAGTGATTGGTCGAGTAGTTGGTCAAGTAGTTGGTCGAGTAGTTGGTCGAGTAGTTGGTCGTGTGATTGGTCGAGTAGTTGGTCGAGTAGTTGGTCGAGTAGTTGGTCGAGTGATTGGTCGAGTAGTTGGTCGATTAGTTGGTTGAGTAGTTGGTCGAGTAGTTGGTCGAGTAGTTGGTCGAGTGATTGGTCGAGTAGATGGTCGAGTGGTCGGTCGAGTAGTTGGTCGAGTAGTTGGTCGAGTAGTTGGTCGAGTAGATGGTCGAGTAGTTGGTGGAGTGGTTGGTCGAGTATTTGGTTGAGTAGTTGGTCGAGTGATTGGTCGAGTGGTCGGTCGAGTGGACGGTCTAGAAGTTGGTCGAGTAGTTGGTCGAGTGATTGGTCGAGTAGTTGTTCGAGTAGTTGGTCAAGTAGTTGGTTGAGTAGTTGGTCAAGTAGTTGGTCGAGTGATTGGTCGAGTAGTTGTTCGAGTAGTTGGTTGAGTAGTTGGTCGAGTAGTTGGTCTAGTAGTTGGTCGAGTGATTGGTCGAGTAGACGGTCGAGTGGTCGGTCGAGTAGTTGGTCGAGTAGTTGGTCGAGTAGTTGGTCGAGTAGATGGTCGAGTAGTTGGTCGAGTGGTTGGTCGAGTAGTTGGTCGAGTAGTTGGTTGAGTAGTTGGTCTAGTGATTGGTCGAGTAGTCGATCGAGTGGTCGGTCGAGTAGTTGTTTGTGTAGTTGGTCGAGTGATTGGTCGAGTAGTCGGTCGAGTGGTCGGTCGAGTAGTTGGTCGAGTAGTTGGTCGAGTAGTTGGTCGAGTAGATGGTCGAGTAGTTGGTCGAGTAGTTGGTCGAGTAGTTGGTCGAGTGATTGGTCGAGTAGATGGTCGAGTAGTTGGTCGAGTAGTTGTTCGAGTGATTGGTCGAGTGGTCGGTCGAGTGGTCGGTCGAGTAGTTGGTCGAGTAGTTCGTCGAGTAGCTGGTCGAGTAGTTGGTCGAGTGATTGCTCCAGTAGTTGGTCGAGTAGTTGGTCGAGTGATTGGTCGAGTAGTTGGTCGAGTAGTTGGTCGAGTAGTTGGTCGAGTAGTTGGTCGAGTAGTTGGTCGAGTAGTTGTTCGAGTGATTGGTCGAGTGGTCGGTCGAGTGGTCGGTCGAGTAGTTGGTCGAGTAGTTCGTCGAGTAGCTGGTCGAGTAGTTGTTCGAGTGATTGGTCGAGTGGTCGGTCGAGTAGTTGGTCGAGTAGTTGGTCGAGTAGTTGGTCGAGTAGTTGGTCGAGTAGTTGGTCGAGTAGTTGGTCGAGTAGTTGGTCGAGTGATTGGTCGAGTTGTCGGTCGAGTGGACGGTCGAGTAGTTGGTCGAGTTGTTGGTCGAGTAGTTGGTCGCGTAGTTGGTCGAGTAGTTGGTCGAGTAGTTGGTCGAGCGATTGGTCGAGTAGTAGGTCTAGTGATTGGTCGAGTAGTTGGTCAAGTAGTTGGTCGAGTAGTTGGTTGAGTAGTTGGTAGAGTAGTGGGTCGAGTAGTTGGTCGAGTGATTGGTCGAGTAGTTGGTCAAGTAGTTGGTCGAGTAGTTGGTCGAGTAGTTGGTCGAGTAGTTGGTCGTGTGATTGGTCGAGTAGTTGGTCGAGTAGTTGGTCGAGTAGTTGTTCGAGTGATTGGTCGAGTGGTCGGTCGAGTAGTTGGTCGAGTAGTTGGTCGAGTAGTTGGTCGAGTAGTTGGTCGAGTAGTGGGTCGAGTAGTTGGTCGAGTGATTGGTCGAGTAGTTGGTCAAGTAGTTGGTCGAGTAGTTGGTCGAGTAGTTGGTCGAGTAGATGGTCGAGTGATTGGTCGAGTAGTTGGTCGAGTAGTTGTTCGAGTGATTGGTCGAGTGGTCGGTCGAGTAGTTGGTCGAGTAGTTGGTCGAGTAGTTGGTCGAGTAGTTGGTCGAGTAGTTGGCGAGTAGTTGGTCGAGTGATTGGTCGAGTAGTCGGTCGAGTGGTCGGTCGAGTAGTTGGTCGAGTGGTCGGTCGAGTAGTTGGTCGAGTAGTTGGTCGAGTAGTTGGTCGAGTAGTTGGTCGAGAAGTTGGTCGAGTAGTTGGCGAGTAGTTGTTCGAGTGATTGGTCGAGTGGTCGGTCGAGTAGTCGGTCGAGTGGTCGGTCGAGTAGTTGGTCGAGTAGTTGGTCGAGTAGTTGGTCGAGTAGTTGGTCGAGTAGTTGGTCGAGTAGTTGGTCGAGTGATACGTAGAGTAGTTGGTCAAGTAGTTGGCCGAGTAGTTGGTCGAGTAGTTGGTCGAGTAGTTGGTCGAGTTGTTGGTCGAGTAGTTGGTCGAGTAGTTGGTCGAGTAGTTGGTCGAGTGATTGATCGAGTAGTTGGTCAAGTAGTTGGTCGAGTAATTGGTCGAGTAGTTGGTCGAGTAGTTGTTCGAGTAGTTGGTCGAGTGATTGGTCGAGTGGTTGGTCGAGTAGTTGTTCGAGTGATTGGTCGAGTGGTCGGTCGAGTAGTTGGTCGAGTAGTTGGTCGAGTAGTTGGTTGAGTAGTTGGTCAAGTAGTTGGTCGAGTGATTGGTCGAGTAGTTGGTCGAGTAGTTGGTTGAGTAGTTGGTCGAGTAGTTGGTCGAGTAGATGGTCGAGTGGTCGGTCGAGTAGTTGGTCGAGTAGTTGGTCAAGTAGTTGGTCGAGTAGTTGGTCGAGTAGTTGGTCGAGTAGTTGGTCGAGTGATTGGTCGAGGAGTTGGTCGAGTAGTTGGTCGAGTACTCGGTCGAGTAGTTGGTCGAGTAGTTGGTCGAGTTGTTGGTCGAGTAGTTGGTCGAGTAGTTGGTCGAGTAGTTGGTCGAGTGATTGATCGAGTAGTTGGTCAAGTAGTTGGTCGAGTAATTGGTCGAGTAGTTGGTCGAGTAGTTGTTCGAGTAGTTGGTCGAGTGATTGGTCGAGTAGTTGGTCGAGTAGTTGTTCGAGTGATTGGTCGAGTGGTCGGTCGAGTAGTTGGTCGAGTAGTTGGTCGAGTAGTTGGTTGAGTAGTTGGTCAAGTAGTTGGTCGAGTGATTGGTCGAGTAGTTGGTCGAGTAGTTGGTTGAGTAGTTGGTCGAGTAGTTGGTCGAGTAGATGGTCGAGTGGTCGGTCGAGTAGTTGGTCGAGTAGTTGGTCAAGTAGTTGGTCGAGTAGTTGGTCGAGTAGTTGGTCGAGTAGTTGGTCGAGTGATTGGTCGAGTAGTTGGTCGAGTAGTTGGTCGAGTAGTTGGTTGAGTAGTTGGTCGAGTAGTTGGTCGAGTAGTTGGTCGAGTGATTAGTCGAGTAGTTGGTCGATTAGTTGGTCGAGTAGTTGGTCGAGTATTTGGTCGAGTAGTTGGTCGAGTAGTTGGTCGAGGGATTGGTCGAGTAGTTGGTCGAGTAGTTGGTTGAGTAGTTGGTCGAGTAGTTGGTCGAGTAGTTGGTCGAGTGATTGGTCGAGTAGTTGGTCGAGTAGTTGGTCGAGTAGTTGGTCGAGTAGTTGGTCGAGTTGTTGGTCGAGCGATTGGTCGAGTAGTTGGTCGAGTGATTGATCGAGTAGTTGGTCAAGTAGTTGGTCGAGTAATTGGTCGAGTAGTTGGTCGAGTAGTTGGTCGAGTAGTTGGTCGAGTGATTGGTCGAGTAGTTGGTCGAGTAGTTGGTCGAGTAGTTGGTTGAGTAGTTGGTCGAGTAGTTGGTCGAGTAGTTGGTCGAGTGATTGGTCGAGTAGTTGGTCGAGTAGTTGGTCGAGTAGTTGGTCGAGTATTTGGTCGAGTAGTTGGTCGAGTAGTTGGTCGAGGGATTGGTCGAGTAGTTGGTCGAGTAGTTGGTTGAGTAGTTGGTCGAGTAGTTGGTCGAGTAGTTGGTCGAGTGATTGGTCGAGTAGTTGGTCGAGTAGTTGGTCGAGTAGTTGGTCGAGTAGTTGGTCGAGTTGTTGGTCGAGCGATTGGTCGAGTAGTTGGTCGAGTGATTGATCGAGTAGTTGGTCAAGTAGTTGGTCGAGTAATTGGTCGAGTAGTTGGTCGAGTAGTTGGTCGAGTAGTTGGTCGAGTGATTGGTCGAGTAGTTGGTCGAGTAGTTGTTCGAGTGATTGGTCGAGTGGTCGGTCGAGTAGTTGGTCGAGTAGTTGGTCGAGTAGTTGGTTGAGTAGTTGGTCAAGTAGTTGGACGAGTGATTGGTCGAGTAGTTGGTCGAGTAGTTGGTTGAGTAGTTGGTCGAGTAGTTGGTCGAGTAGTTGGTCGAGTGATTGGTCGAGTAGATGGTCGAGTGGTCGGTCGAGTAGTTGGTCGAGTAGTTGGTCGAGTAGTTGGTCGAGTAGATGGTCGAGTAGTTGGTCGAGTAGTTGGTCGAGTAGTTGGTCGAGTGATTGGTCGAGTTGTCGGTCGAGTGGACGGTCGAGTAGTTGGTCGAGTTGTTGGTCGAGTAGTTGGTCGCGTAGTTGGTCGAGTAGTTGGTCGAGTAGTTGGTCGAGCGATTGGTCGAGTAGTAGGTCTAGTGATTGGTCGAGTAGTTGGTCAAGTAGTTGGTCGAGTAGTTGGTTGAGTAGTTGGTCGAGTAGTGGGTCGAGTAGTTGGTCGAGTGATTGGTCGAGTAGTTGGTCAAGTAGTTGGTCGAGTAGTTGGTCGAGTAGTTGGTCGTGTGATTGGTCGAGTAGTTGGTCGAGTAGTTGGTCGAGTAGTTGGTCGAGTGATTGGTCGAGTAGTTGGTCGATTAGTTGGTTGAGTAGTTGGTCGAGTAGTTGGTCGAGTAGTTGTTCGAGTGATTGGTCGAGTAGATGGTCGAGTGGTCGGTCGAGTAGTTGGTCGAGTAGTTGGTCGAGTAGTTGGTCGAGTAGATGGTCGAGTAGTTGGTGGAGTGGTTGGTCGAGTATTTGGTTGAGTAGTTGGTCGAGTGATTGGTCGAGTGGTCGGTCGAGTGGACGGTCTAGAAGTTGGTCGAGTAGTTGGTCGAGTGATTGGTCGAGTAGTTGTTCGAGTAGTTGGTCAAGTAGTTGGTTGAGTAGTTGGTCAAGTAGTTGGTCGAGTGATTGGTCGAGTAGTTGTTCGAGTAGTTGGTTGAGTAGTTGGTCGAGTAGTTGGTCTAGTAGTTGGTCGAGTGATTGGTCGAGTAGACGGTCGAGTGGTCGGTCGAGTAGTTGGTCGAGTAGTTGGTCGAGTAGTTGGTCGAGTAGATGGTCGAGTAGTTGGTCGAGTGGTTGGTCGAGTAGTTGGTCGAGTAGTTGGTTGAGTAGTTGGTCTAGTGATTGGTCGAGTAGTCGATCGAGTGGTCGGTCGAGTAGTTGTTTGTGTAGTTGGTCGAGTGATTGGTCGAGTAGTCGGTCGAGTGGTCGGTCGAGTAGTTGGTCGAGTAGTTGGTCGAGTAGTTGGTCGAGTAGATGGTCGAGTAGTTGGTCGAGTAGTTGGTCGAGTAGTTGGTCGAGTGATTGGTCGAGTAGATGGTCGAGTAGTTGGTCGAGTAGTTGTTCGAGTG
Organism: Papilio elwesi; assembly: GCA_029849275.1. Taxonomy (NCBI): domain Eukaryota; kingdom Metazoa; phylum Arthropoda; class Insecta; order Lepidoptera; family Papilionidae; genus Papilio; species Papilio elwesi. The sequence continues at coordinate 21,873 of JANLBV010000078.1, forward strand.
ATTGGTCGAGTGGTCGGTCGAGTGGTCGGTCGAGTAGTTGGTCGAGTAGTTCGTCGAGTAGCTGGTCGAGTAGTTGGTCGAGTGATTGCTCCAGTAGTTGGTCGAGTAGTTGGTCGAGTGATTGGTCGAGTAGTTGGTCGAGTAGTTGGTCGAGTAGTTGGTCGAGTAGTTGGTCGAGTAGTTGGTCGAGTAGTTGTTCGAGTGATTGGTCGAGTGGTCGGTCGAGTGGTCGGTCGAGTAGTTGGTCGAGTAGTTCGTCGAGTAGCTGGTCGAGTAGTTGTTCGAGTGATTGGTCGAGTGGTCGGTCGAGTAGTTGGTCGAGTAGTTGGTCGAGTAGTTGGTCGAGTAGTTGGTCGAGTAGTTGGTCGAGTAGTTGGTCGAGTAGTTGGTCGAGTGATTGGTCGAGTTGTCGGTCGAGTGGACGGTCGAGTAGTTGGTCGAGTTGTTGGTCGAGTAGTTGGTCGCGTAGTTGGTCGAGTAGTTGGTCGAGTAGTTGGTCGAGCGATTGGTCGAGTAGTAGGTCTAGTGATTGGTCGAGTAGTTGGTCAAGTAGTTGGTCGAGTAGTTGGTTGAGTAGTTGGTAGAGTAGTGGGTCGAGTAGTTGGTCGAGTGATTGGTCGAGTAGTTGGTCAAGTAGTTGGTCGAGTAGTTGGTCGAGTAGTTGGTCGAGTAGTTGGTCGTGTGATTGGTCGAGTAGTTGGTCGAGTAGTTGGTCGAGTAGTTGTTCGAGTGATTGGTCGAGTGGTCGGTCGAGTAGTTGGTCGAGTAGTTGGTCGAGTAGTTGGTCGAGTAGTTGGTCGAGTAGTGGGTCGAGTAGTTGGTCGAGTGATTGGTCGAGTAGTTGGTCAAGTAGTTGGTCGAGTAGTTGGTCGAGTAGTTGGTCGAGTAGTTGGTCGAGTGATTGGTCGAGTAGTTGGTCGAGTAGTTGTTCGAGTGATTGGTCGAGTGGTCGGTCGAGTAGTTGGTCGAGTAGTTGGTCGAGTAGTTGGTCGAGTAGTTGGTCGAGTAGTTGGCGAGTAGTTGGTCGAGTGATTGGTAGAGTAGTCGGTCGAGTGGTCGGTCGAGTAGTTGGTCGAGTGGTCGGTCGAGTAGTTGGTCGAGTAGTTGGTCGAGTAGTTGGTCGAGTAGTTGGTCGAGAAGTTGGTCGAGTAGTTGGCGAGTAGTTGTTCGAGTGATTGGTCGAGTGGTCGGTCGAGTAGTCGGTCGAGTGGTCGGTCGAGTAGTTGGTCGAGTAGTTGGTCGAGTAGTTGGTCGAGTAGTTGGTCGAGTAGTTGGTCGAGTAGTTGGTCGAGTGATTGGTCGAGGAGTTGGTCGAGTAGTTGGTCGAGTACTCGGTCGAGTAGTTGGTCGAGTAGTTGGTCGAGTTGTTGGTCGAGTAGTTGGTCGAGTAGTTGGTCGAGTAGTTGGTCGAGCGATTGGTCGAGTAGTTGGTCGAGTGATTGGTCGAGTAGTTGGTCAAGTAGTTGGTCGAGTAGTTGGTTGAGTAGTTGGTCGAGTAGTGGGTCGAGTAGTTGGTCGAGTAGTTGGTCGAGTAGTCGGTCGAGTAGGTGGTCGAGTAGGTAGTCGAGTAGTTGATCGACTGGTTGGACGACTGGTAAGACGATTTGTTGGTTGACTGGTTGGTCGAGTGGTTGGTCGAGTAGTTGTTCAAGTAGTTTGTTGAGTAGTTGGTCGAGTGATTGGTCGAGTTGTCGGTCGAGTGGACGGTCGAGTAGTTGGTCGAGTTGTTGGTCGAGTAGTTGGTCGAGTAGTTGGTCGAGTAGTTGGTCGAGTAGTTGGTCGAGCGATTGGTCGAGTAGTTGGTCCTGTGATTGGTCGAGTAGTTGGTCAAGTAGGTGGTCGAGTAGTTGGTTGAGTAGTTGGTCGAGTAGTGGGTCGAGTAGTTGGTCGAGTGATTGGTCGAGTAGTTGGTCAAGTAGTTGGTCGAGTAGTTGGTCGAGTAGTTGGTCGAGTAGTTGGTCGAGTGATTGGTCGAGTAGTTGGTCGAGTAGTTGGTCGAGTAGTTGTTCGAGTGATTGGTCGAGTGGTCGGTCGAGTAGTTGGTCGAGTAGTTGGTCGAGTAGTTGGTCGAGTAGTTGGTCGAGTAGTTGGTCGAGTAGTTGGTCGAGTAGTTGGTCGAGTGATTGGTCGAGTTGTCGGTCGAGAGGACGGTCGAGTAGTTGGTCGAGTTGTTGGTCGAGTAGTTGGTCGCGTAGTTGGTCGAGTAGTTGGTCGAGTAGTTGGTCGAGCGATTGGTCGAGTAGTAGGTCTAGTGATTGGTCGAGTAGTTGGTCAAGTAGTTGGTCGAGTAGTTGGTTGAGTAGTTGGTCGAGTAGTGGGTCGAATAGTTGGTCGAGTGATTGGTCGAGTAATTGGTCAAGTAGTTGGTCGAGTAGTTGGTCGAGTAGTTGGTCGAGTAGTTGGTCGTGTGATTGGTCGAGTAGTTGGTCGAGTAGTTGGTCGAGTAGTTGTTCGAGTGATTGGTCGAGTGGTCGGTCGAGTAGTTGGTCGAGTAGTTGGTCGAGTAGTTGGTCGAGTAGTTGGTCGAGTAGTTGGCGAGTAGTTGGTCGAGTGATTGTTCGAGTAGTCGGTCGAGTGGTCGGTCGAGTAGTTGGTCGAGTAGTTGGTCGAGTAGTTGGTCGAGTAGTTGGTCGAGTAGTTGGTCGAGTGATTGGTCGAGTAGTTGGTCGAGTAGTTGGTCGAGTAGTTGTTCGAGTGATTGGTCGAGTGGTCGGTCGAGTAGTTGGTCGAGTAGTTGGTCGAGTAGTTGGTCGAGTAGTTGGTCGAGTAGTTGGTCGAGTAGTTGGTCGAGTAGTTGGTCGAGTGATTGGTCGAGTTGTCGGTCGAGAGGACGGTCGAGTAGTTGGTCGAGTTGTTGGTCGAGTAGTTGGTCGCGTAGTTGGTCGAGTAGTTGGTCGAGTAGTTGGTCGAGCGATTGGTCGAGTAGTAGGTCTAGTGATTGGTCGAGTAGTTGGTCAAGTAGTTGGTCGAGTAGTTGGTTGAGTAGTTGGTCGAGTAGTGGGTCGAATAGTTGGTCGAGTGGTCGGTCGAGTAGTTGGTCGAGTAGTTCGTCGAGTAGCTGGTCGAGTAGTTGTTCGAGTGATTGGTCGAGTGGTCGGTCGAGTAGTTGGTCGAGTAGTTGGTCGAGTAGTTGGTCGAGTAGTTGGTCGAGTAGTTGGTCGAGTAGTTGGTCGAGTAGTTGGTCGAGTGATTGGTCGAGTTGTCGGTCGAGTGGACGGTCGAGTAGTTGGTCGAGTTGTTGGTCGAGTAGTTGGTCGCGTAGTTGGTCGAGTAGTTGGTCGAGTAGTTGGTCGAGCGATTGGTCGAGTAGTAGGTCTAGTGATTGGTCGAGTAGTTGGTCAAGTAGTTGGTCGAGTAGTTGGTTGAGTAGTTGGTAGAGTAGTGGGTCGAGTAGTTGGTCGAGTGATTGGTCGAGTAGTTGGTCAAGTAGTTGGTCGAGTAGTTGGTCGAGTAGTTGGTCGAGTAGTTGGTCGTGTGATTGGTCGAGTAGTTGGTCGAGTAGTTGGTCGAGTAGTTGTTCGAGTGATTGGTCGAGTGGTCGGTCGAGTAGTTGGTCGAGTAGTTGGTCGAGTAGTTGGTCGAGTAGTTGGTCGAGTAGTGGGTCGAGTAGTTGGTCGAGTGATTGGTCGAGTAGTTGGTCAAGTAGTTGGTCGAGTAGTTGGTCGAGTAGTTGGTCGAGTAGTTGGTCGAGTGATTGGTCGAGTAGTTGGTCGAGTAGTTGTTCGAGTGATTGGTCGAGTGGTCGGTCGAGTAGTTGGTCGAGTAGTTGGTCGAGTAGTTGGTCGAGTAGTTGGTCGAGTAGTTGGCGAGTAGTTGGTCGAGTGATTGGTAGAGTAGTCGGTCGAGTGGTCGGTCGAGTAGTTGGTCGAGTGGTCGGTCGAGTAGTTGGTCGAGTAGTTGGTCGAGTAGTTGGTCGAGTAGTTGGTCGAGAAGTTGGTCGAGTAGTTGGCGAGTAGTTGTTCGAGTGATTGGTCGAGTGGTCGGTCGAGTAGTCGGTCGAGTGGTCGGTCGAGTAGTTGGTCGAGTAGTTGGTCGAGTAGTTGGTCGAGTAGTTGGTCGAGTAGTTGGTCGAGTAGTTGGTCGAGTGATTGGTCGAGGAGTTGGTCGAGTAGTTGGTCGAGTACTCGGTCGAGTAGTTGGTCGAGTAGTTGGTCGAGTTGTTGGTCGAGTAGTTGGTCGAGTAGTTGGTCGAGTAGTTGGTCGAGCGATTGGTCGAGTAGTTGGTCGAGTGATTGGTCGAGTAGTTGGTCAAGTAGTTGGTCGAGTAGTTGGTTGAGTAGTTGGTCGAGTAGTGGGTCGAGTAGTTGGTCGAGTAGTTGGTCGAGTAGTCGGTCGAGTAGGTGGTCGAGTAGGTAGTCGAGTAGTTGATCGACTGGTTGGACGACTGGTAAGACGATTTGTTGGTTGACTGGTTGGTCGAGTGGTTGGTCGAGTAGTTGTTCAAGTAGTTTGTTGAGTAGTTGGTCGAGTGATTGGTCGAGTTGTCGGTCGAGTGGACGGTCGAGTAGTTGGTCGAGTTGTTGGTCGAGTAGTTGGTCGAGTAGTTGGTCGAGTAGTTGGTCGAGTAGTTGGTCGAGCGATTGGTCGAGTAGTTGGTCCTGTGATTGGTCGAGTAGTTGGTCAAGTAGGTGGTCGAGTAGTTGGTTGAGTAGTTGGTCGAGTAGTGGGTCGAGTAGTTGGTCGAGTGATTGGTCGAGTAGTTGGTCAAGTAGTTGGTCGAGTAGTTGGTCGAGTAGTTGGTCGAGTAGTTGGTCGAGTGATTGGTCGAGTAGTTGGTCGAGTAGTTGGTCGAGTAGTTGTTCGAGTGATTGGTCGAGTGGTCGGTCGAGTAGTTGGTCGAGTAGTTGGTCGAGTAGTTGGTCGAGTAGTTGGTCGAGTAGTTGGTCGAGTAGTTGGTCGAGTAGTTGGTCGAGTGATTGGTCGAGTTGTCGGTCGAGAGGACGGTCGAGTAGTTGGTCGAGTTGTTGGTCGAGTAGTTGGTCGCGTAGTTGGTCGAGTAGTTGGTCGAGTAGTTGGTCGAGCGATTGGTCGAGTAGTAGGTCTAGTGATTGGTCGAGTAGTTGGTCAAGTAGTTGGTCGAGTAGTTGGTTGAGTAGTTGGTCGAGTAGTGGGTCGAATAGTTGGTCGAGTGATTGGTCGAGTAATTGGTCAAGTAGTTGGTCGAGTAGTTGGTCGAGTAGTTGGTCGAGTAGTTGGTCGTGTGATTGGTCGAGTAGTTGGTCGAGTAGTTGGTCGAGTAGTTGTTCGAGTGATTGGTCGAGTGGTCGGTCGAGTAGTTGGTCGAGTAGTTGGTCGAGTAGTTGGTCGAGTAGTTGGTCGAGTAGTTGGCGAGTAGTTGGTCGAGTGATTGTTCGAGTAGTCGGTCGAGTGGTCGGTCGAGTAGTTGGTCGAGTAGTTGGTCGAGTAGTTGGTCGAGTAGTTGGTTGAGTAGTTGGTCGAGTAGTTGGTCAAGTGATTGGTCGAGTAGTTGGCAGAGTAATTAGTCGAGTAGTTGGTCGAGTGATTGGTCGAGTAGTTGGTCGAGTGGTTGGTCGAGTAGTTGGTCGAGTAGCTGGTCAAGTAGTTGGTCGAGTAGATGGACGAGTAGTTGGTCGAGTAGTTGGTCGAGTGATTGGTCGAGTGATTGGTCTAGTAGTCGGTCGAGTGGTCGGTCGAGTGGTCGGTCGAGTAGTTGGTTGAGTAGTTGGTCGAGTAGTTGGTCGAGTAGTTGGTCGAGTGATTGGTCGAGTAGTTGGTCGAGTAGTTGGTCGAGTAGTTGGTCGAGTATTTGGTCGAGTAGTTGGTCGAGTAGTTGGTCGAGGGATTGGTCGAGTAGTTGGTCGAGTAGTTGGTTGAGTAGTTGGTCGAGTAGTTGGTCGAGTAGTTGGTCGAGTGATTGGTCGAGTAGTTGGTCGAGTAGTTGGTCGAGTAGTTGGTCGAGTAGTTGGTCGAGTTGTTGGTCGAGCGATTGGTCGAGTAGTTGGTCGAGTGATTGATCGAGTAGTTGGTCAAGTAGTTGGTCGAGTAATTGGTCGAGTAGTTGGTCGAGTAGTTGGTCGAGTAGTTGGTCGAGTGATTGGTCGAGTAGTTGGTCGAGTAGTTGTTCGAGTGATTGGTCGAGTGGTCGGTCGAGTAGTTGGTCGAGTAGTTGGTCGAGTAGTTGGTTGAGTAGTTGGTCAAGTAGTTGGACGAGTGATTGGTCGAGTAGTTGGTCGAGTAGTTGGTTGAGTAGTTGGTCGAGTAGTTGGTCGAGTAGTTGGTCGAGTGATTGGTCGAGTAGATGGTCGAGTGGTCGGTCGAGTAGTTGGTCGAGTAGTTGGTCGAGTAGTTGGTCGAGTGATTGGTCGAGTTGTCGGTCGAGTGGACGGTCGAGTGGACGGTCGAGTAGTTGGTCGAGTTGTTGGTCGAGTAGTTGGTCGCGTAGTTGGTCGAGTAGTTGGTCGAGTAGTTGGTCGAGCGATTGGTCGAGTAGTAGGTCTAGTGATTGGTCGAGTAGTTGGTCAAGTAGTTGGTCGAGTAGTTGGTTGAGTAGTTGGTCGAGTAGTGGGTCGAGTAGTTGGTCGAGTGATTGGTCGAGTAGTTGGTCAAGTAGTTGGTCGAGTAGTTGGTCGAGTAGTTGGTCGAGTAGTTGGTCGTGTGATTGGTCGAGTGATTGGTCGAGTAGTCGGTCGAGTGGTCGGTCGAGTAGTTGGTCGAGTGGTCGGTCGAGTAGTTGGTCGAGTAGTTGGTCGAGTAGTTGGTCGAGTAGTTGGTCGAGAAGTTGGTCGAGTAGTTGGCGAGTAGTTGTTCGAGTGATTGGTCGAGTGGTCGGTCGAGTAGTGGGTCGAGTAGTTGGTCGAGTAGTTGGTCGAGTAGTTGGTTGAGTAGTTGGTCGAGTAGTTGGTCGAGTGGTCGGTCGAGTAGTTGGTCGAGTAGTTGGTCTAGTAGTTGGTCGAGTAGTTGGTTGAGTAGTTGGTCGAGTACTTGGTCGAGTGATTGGTCGAGTAGTTGGCAGAGTATTTAGTCGAGTAGTTGGTCGAGTGATTGGTCGAGTAGTTGGTCGAGTGGTTGGTCGAGTAGTTGGTCGAGTAGCTGGTCAAGTAGTTGGTCGAGTAGATGGTCGAGTAGTTGGTCGAGTAGTTGGTCGAGTGATTGGTCGAGTGATTGGTCTAGTAATCGGTCGAGTGGTTGGTCGAGTAGTTGGTCAAGTAATTGGTTGAGTAGTTGGTCAAGTAGTTGGTCGAGTGATTGGTCGAGTAGTTGGTCGAGTAGTTGGTTGAGTAGTTGGTCGAGTAGTTGGTCGAGTAGTTGGTCGAGTAGTTGGTCGAGTAGTTGGTCGAGTAGTTGGTCGAGTAGTTGGCGAGTAGTTGGTCGAGTGATTGGTCGAGTAGTCGGTCGAGTGGTCGGTCGAGTAGTTGGTCGAGTGGTCGGTCGAGTAGTTGGTCGAGTAGTTGGTCGAGTAGTTGGTCGAGTAGTTGGTCGAGAAGTTGGTCGAGTAGTTGGCGAGTAGTTGTTCGAGTGATTGGTCGAGTGGTCGGTCGAGTAGTTGGTCGAGTAGTGGGTCGAGTAGTTGGTCGAGTAGTTGGTCGAGTAGTTGGTTGAGTAGTTGGTCGAGTAGTTGGTCGAGTAGTTGGTCGAGTAGTTGGTCGAGTAGTTGGTCGAGTAGTTGGTCGAGTGATTGGTCGAGGAGTTGGTCGAGTAGTTGGTCGAGTACTCGGTCGAGTAGTTGGTCGAGTAGTTGGTCGAGTTGTTGGTCGAGTAGTTGGTCGAGTAGTTGGTCGAGTAGTTGGTCGAGCGATTGGTCGAGTAGTTGGTCGAGTGATTGGTCGAGTAGTTGGTCAAGTAGTTGGTCGAGTAGTTGGTTGAGTAGTTGGTCGAGTAGTGGGTCGAGTAGTTGGTCGAGTAGTTGGTCGAGTAGTCGGTCGAGTAGGTGGTCGAGTAGGTAGTCGAGTAGTTGATCGACTGGTTGGACGACTGGTAAGACGATTTGTTGGTTGACTGGTTGGTCGAGTGGTTGGTCGAGTAGTTGTTCAAGTAGTTGGTTGAGTAGTTGGTCGAGTGATTGGTCGAGTTGTCGGTCGAGTGGACGGTCGAGTAGTTGGTCGAGTTGTTGGTCGAGTAGTTGGTCGAGTAGTTGGTCGAGTAGTTGGTCGAGTAGTTGGTCGAGCGATCGGTCGAGTAGTTGGTCCTGTGATTGGTCGAGTAGTTGGTCAAGTAGGTGGTCGAGTAGTTGGTTGAGTAGTTGGTCGAGTAGTGGGTCGAGTAGTTGGTCGAGTGATTGGTCGAGTAGTTGGTCAAGTAGTTGGTCGAGTAGTTGGTCGAGTAGTTGGTCGAGTAGTTGGTCGAGTGATTGGTCGAGTAGTTGGTCGAGTAGTTGGTCGAGTAGTTGTTCGAGTGATTGGTCGAGTGGTCGGTCGAGTAGTTGGTCGAGTAGTTGGTCGAGTAGTTGGTCGAGTAGTTGGTCGAGTAGTTGGTCGAGTAGTTGGTCGAGTAGTTGGTCGAGTGATTGGTCGAGTTGTCGGTCGAGTGGACGGTCGAGTAGTTGGTCGAGTTGTTGGTCGAGTAGTTGGTCGCGTAGTTGGTCGAGTAGTTGGTCGAGTAGTTGGTCGAGCGATTGGTCGAGTAGTAGGTCTAGTGATTGGTCGAGTAGTTGGTCAAGTAGTTGGTCGAGTAGTTGGTTGAGTAGTTGGTCGAGTAGTGGGTCGAGTAGTTGGTCGAGTGATTGGTCGAGTAGTTGGTCAAGTAGTTGGTCGAGTAGTTGGTCGAGTAGTTGGTCGAGTAGTTGGTCGTGTGATTGGTCGAGTAGTTGGTCGAGTAGTTGGTCGAGTAGTTGTTCGAGTGATTGGTCGAGTGGTCGGTCGAGTAGTTGGTCGAGTAGTTGGTCGAGTAGTTGGTCGAGTAGTTGGTCGAGTAGTTGGCGAGTAGTTGGTCGAGTGATTGTTCGAGTAGTCGGTCGAGTGGTCAGTCGAGTAGTTGGTCGAGTAGTTGGTCGAGTAGTTGGTCGAGTAGTTGGTTGAGTAGTTGGTCGAGTAGTTGGTCGAGTGATTGGTCGAGTAGTTGGCAGAGTAATTAGTCGAGTAGTTGGTCGAGTGATTGGTCGAGTAGTTGGACGAGTGGTTGGTCGAGTAGTTGGTCGAGTAGCTGGTCAAGTAGTTGGTCGAGTAGATGGTCGAGTAGTTGGTCGAGTAGTTGGTCGAGTGACTGGTCGAGTGATTGGTCTAGTAGTCGGTCGAGTGGTCGGTCGAGTGGTCGGTCGAGTAGTTGGTTGAGTAGTTGGTCGAGTAGTTGGTCGAGTAGTTGGTCGAGTGATTGGTCGAGTAGTCGGTCGAGTGGTCGGTCGAGTAGTTGGTCGAGTAGTTGGTCGAGTAGTTGGTCGAGTAGTTGGTCGAGTAGTTGGTCGAGTAGATGGTCGAGTAGTTGGTCGAGTAGTTGGTCGAGTAGTTGGTCGAGTAGTTGGTCGAGTTGTTGGTCGAGCGATTGGTCGAGTAGTTGGTCGAGTGATTGATCGAGTAGTTGGTCAAGTAGTTGGTCGAGTAATTGGTCGAGTAGTTGGTCGAGTAGTTGTTCGAGTAGTTGGTCGAGTGATTGGTCGAGTAGTTGGTCGAGTAGTTGGTCGAGTAGTTGTTCGAGTGATTGGTCGAGTGGTCGGTCGAGTAGTTGGTCGAGTAGTTGGTCGAGTAGTTGGTTGAGTAGTTGGTCAAGTAGTTGGTCGAGTGATTGGTCGAGTAGTTGGTCGAGTAGTTGGTTGAGTAGTTGGTCGAGTAGTTGGTCGAGTAGATGGTCGAGTGGTCGGTCGAGTAGTTGGTCGAGTAGTTGGTCAAGTAGTTGGTCGAGTAGTTGGTCGAGTAGTTGGTCGAGTAGTTGGTCGAGTGATTGGTCGAGTAGTTGGTCGAGTAGTTGGTCGAGTAGTTGGTCGAGTGATTGGTCGAGTTGTCGGTCGAGTGGACGGTCGAGTAGTTGGTCGAGTTGTTGGTCGAGTAGTTGGTCGAGTAGTTGGTCGAGTAGTTGGTCGAGTAGTTGGTCGAGCGATTGGTCGAGTAGTTGGTCCTGTGATTGGTCGAGTAGTTGGTCAAGTAGGTGGTCGAGTAGTTGGTTGAGTAGTTGGTCGAGTAGTGGGTCGAGTAGTTGGTCGAGTGATTGGTCGAGTAGTTGGTCAAGTAGTTGGTCGAGTAGTTGGTCGAGTAGTTGGTCGAGTAGTTGGTCGAGTGATTGGTCGAGTAGTTGGTCGAGTAGTTGGTCGAGTAGTTGTTCGAGTGATTGGTCGAGTGGTCGGTCGAGTAGTTGGTCGAGTAGTTGGTCGAGTAGTTGGTCGAGTATTTGGTCGAGTAGTTGGTCGAGTAGTTGGTCGAGTAGTTGGTCGAGTGATTGGTCGAGTTGTCGGTCGAGTGGACGGTCGAGTAGTTGGTCGAGTTGTTGGTCGAGTAGTTGGTCGCGTAGTTGGTTGAGTAGTTGGTCGAGTAGTTGGTCGAGCGATTGGTCGAGTAGTAGGTCTAGTGATTGGTCGAGTAGTTGGTCAAGTAGTTGGTCGAGTAGTTGGTTGAGTAGTTGGTCGAGTAGTGGGTCGAGTAGTTGGTCGAGTGATTGGTCGAGTAGTTGGTCAAGTAGTTGGTCGAGTAGTTGGTCGAGTAGTTGGTCGAGTAGTTGGTCGTGTGATTGGTCGAGTAGTTGGTCGAGTAGTTGGTCGAGTGATTGGTCGAGTAGTCGGTCGAGTGGTCGGTCGAGTAGTTGGTCGAGTGGTCGGTCGAGTAGTTGGTCGAGTAGTTGGTCGAGTAGTTGGTCGAGTAGTTGGTCGAGAAGTTGGTCGAGTAGTTGGCGAGTAGTTGTTCGAGTGATTGGTCGAGTGGTCGGTCGAGTAGTTGGTCGAGTAGTGGGTCGAGTAGTTGGTCGAGTAGTTGTTCGAGTAGTTGGTTGAGTAGTTGGTCGAGTAGTTGGTCGAGTGGTCGGTCGAGTAGTTGGTCGAGTAGTTGGTCTAGTAGTTGGTCGAGTAGTTGGTTGAGTAGTTGGTCGAGTAGTTGGTCGAGTGATTGGTCGAGTAGTTGGCAGAGTAATTAGTCGAGTAGTTGGTCGAGTGATTGGTCGAGTAGTTGGTCGAGTGGTTGGTCGAGTAGTTGGTCGAGTAGCTGGTCAAGTAGTTGGTCGAGTAGATGGTCGAGTAGTTGGTCGAGTAGTTGGTCGAGTGATTGGTCGAGTGATTGGTCTAGTAGTCGGTCGAGTGGTTGGTCGAGTAGTTGGTCAAGAAGTTGGTTGAGTAGTTGGTCAAGTAGTTGGTCGAGTGATTGGTCGAGTAGTTGGTCGAGTAGTTGGTTGAGTAGTTGGTCGAGTAGTTGGTCGAGTAGTTGGTCGAGTAGTTGGTCGAATAGTTGGTCGAGTAGTTGGTCGAGTAGTTGGCGAGTAGTTGGTCGAGTGATTGGTCGAGTAGTCGGTCGAGTGGTCGGTCGAGTAGTTGGTCGAGTGGTCGGTCGAGTAGTTGGTCGAGTAGTTGGTCGAGTAGTTGGTCGAGTAGTTGGTCGAGAAGTTGGTCGAGTAGTTGGCGAGTAGTTGTTCGAGTGATTGGTCGAGTGGTCGGTCGAGTAGTTGGTCGAGTAGTGGGTCGAGTAGTTGGTCGAGTAGTTGGTCGAGTAGTTGGTTGAGTAGTTGGTCGAGTAGTTGGTCGAGTAGTTGGTCGAGTAGTTGGTCGAGTAGTTGGTCGAGTGATTGGTCGAGGAGTTGGTCGAGTAGTTGGTCGAGTACTCGGTCGAGTAGTTGGTCGAGTAGTTGGTCGAGTTGTTGGTCGATTAGTTGGTCGAGTAGTTGGTCGAGTAGTTGGTCGAGCGATTGGTCGAGTAGTTGGTCGAGTGATTGGTCGAGTAGTTGGTCAAGTAGTTGGTCGAGTAGTTGGTTGAGTAGTTGGTCGAGTAGTGGGTCGAGTAGTTGGTCGAGTAGTTGGTCGAGTAGTCGGTCGAGTAGGTGGTCGAGTAGGTAGTCGAGTAGTTGATCGACTGGTTGGACGACTGGTAAGACGATTTGTTGGTTGACTGGTTGGTCGAGTGGTTGGTCGAGTAGTTGTTCAAGTAGTTGGTTGAGTAGTTGGTCGAGTGATTGGTCGAGTTGTCGGTCGAGTGGACGGTCGAGTAGTTGGTCGAGTTGTTGGTAGAGTAGTTGGTCGAGTAGTTGGTCGAGTAGTTGGTCGAGTAGTTGGTCGAGTAGTTGGTCGAGCGATTGGTCGAGTAGTTGGTCCTGTGATTGGTCGAGTAGTTGGTCAAGTAGGTGGTCGAGTAGTTGGTTGAGTAGTTGGTCGAGTAGTGGGTCGAGTAGTTGGTCGAGTGATTGGTCGAGTAGTTGGTCAAGTAGTTGGTCGAGTAGTTGGTCGAGTAGTTGGTCGAGTAGTTGGTCGAGTGATTGGTCGAGTAGTTGGTCGAGTAGTTGGTCGAGTAGTTGTTCGAGTGATTGGTCGAGTGGTCGGTCGAGTAGTTGGTCGAGTAGTTGGTCGAGTAGTTGGTCGAGTAGTTGGTCGAGTAGTTGGTCGAGTAGTTGGTCGAGTAGTTGGTCGAGTGATTGGTCGAGTTGTCGGTCGAGTGGACGGTCGAGTAGTTGGTCGAGTTGTTGGTCGAGTAGTTGGTCGCGTAGTTGGTCGAGTAGTTGGTCGAGTAGTTGGTCGAGCGATTGGTCGAGTAGTAGGTCTAGTGATTGGTCGAGTAGTTGGTCAAGTAGTTGGTCGAGTAGTTGGTTGAGTAGTTGGTCGAGTAGTGGGTCGAGTAGTTGGTCGAGTGATTGGTCGAGTAGTTGGTCAAGTAGTTGGTCGAGTAGTTGGTCGAGTAGTTGGTCGAGTAGTTGGTCGTGTGATTGGTCGAGTAGTTGGTCGAGTAGTTGGTCGAGTAGTTGTTCGAGTGATTGGTCGAGTGGTCGGTCGAGTAGTTGGTCGAGTAGTTGGTCGAGTAGTTGGTCGAGTAGTTGGTCGAGTAGTTGGCGAGTAGTTGGTCGAGTGATTGTTCGAGTAGTCGGTCGAGTGGTCAGTCGAGTAGTTGGTCGAGTAGTTGGTCGAGTAGTTGGTCGAGTAGTTGGTTGAGTAGTTGGTCGAGTAGTTGGTCGAGTGATTGGTCGAGTAGTTGGCAGAGTAATTAGTCGAGTAGTTGGTCGAGTGATTGGTCGAGTAGTTGGTCGAGTGGTTGGTCGAGTAGTTGGTCGAGTAGCTGGCCAAGTAGTTGGTCGAGTAGATGGTCGAGTAGTTGGTCGAGTAGTTGGTCGAGTGACTGGTCGAGTGATTGGTCTAGTAGTCGGTCGAGTGGTCGGTCGAGTGGTCGGTCGAGTAGTTGGTTGAGTAGTTGGTCGAGTAGTTGGTCGAGTAGTTGGTCGAGTGATTGGTCGAGTAGTCGGTCGAGTGGTCGGTCGAGTAGTTGGTCGAGTAGTTGGTCGAGTAGTTGGTCGAGTAGTTGGTCGAGTAGTTGGTCGAGTAGATGGTCGAGTAGTTGGTCGAGTAGTTGGTCGAGTAGTTGGTCGAGTAGTTGGTCGAGTTGTTGGTCGAGCGATTGGTCGAGTAGTTGGTCGAGTGATTGGTCGAGTAGTTGGTCGAGTAGTTGGTCGAGTAATTGGTCGAGTAGTTGGTCGAGTAGTTGTTCGAGTAGTTGGTCGAGTGATTGGTCGAGTAGTCGGTCGAGTAGTTGGTCGAGTAGTTGGTCGAGTGATTGGTCGAGTAGTCGGTCGAGTGGTCGGTCGAGTAGTTGGTCGAGTGGTCGGTCGAGTAGTTGGTCGAGTAGTTGGTCGAGTAGTTGGTCGAGTAGTTGGTCGAGAAGTTGGTCGAGTAGTTGGCGAGTAGTTGTTCGAGTGATTGGTCGAGTGGTCGGTCGAGTAGTTGGTCGAGTAGTTGGTCGAGTAGTTGGTCGAGTAGTTGGTCGAGTAGTTGGTCGAGTGATTGGTCGAGTAGTTGGTCGAGTAGTTGGTCGAGTAGTTGTTCGAGTGATTGGTCGAGTGGTCGGTCGAGTAGTTGGTCGAGTAGTTGGTCGAGTAGTTGGTCGAGTATTTGGTCGAGTAGTTGGTCGAGTAGTTGGTCGAGTAGTTGGTCGAGTGATTGGTCGAGTTGTCGGTCGAGTGGACGGTCGAGTAGTTGGTCGAGTTGTTGGTCGAGTAGTTGGTCGCGTAGTTGGTTGAGTAGTTGGTCGAGTAGTTGGTCGAGCGATTGGTCGAGTAGTAGGTCTAGTGATTGGTCGAGTAGTTGGTCAAGTAGTTGGTCGAGTAGTTGGTTGAGTAGTTGGTCGAGTAGTGGGTCGAGTAGTTGGTCGAGTGATTGGTCGAGTAGTTGGTCAAGTAGTTGGTCGAGTAGTTGGTCGAGTAGTTGGTCGAGTAGTTGGTCGTGTGATTGGTCGAGTAGTTGGTCGAGTAGTTGGTCGAGTGATTGGTCGAGTAGTCGGTCGAGTGGTCGGTCGAGTAGTTGGTCGAGTGGTCGGTCGAGTAGTTGGTCGAGTAGTTGGTCGAGTAGTTGGTCGAGTAGTTGGTCGAGAAGTTGGTCGAGTAGTTGGCGAGTAGTTGTTCGAGTGATTGGTCGAGTGGTCGGTCGAGTAGTTGGTCGAGTAGTGGGTCGAGTAGTTGGTCGAGTAGTTGTTCGAGTAGTTGGTTGAGTAGTTGGTCGAGTAGTTGGTCGAGTGGTCGGTCGAGTAGTTGGTCGAGTAGTTGGTCTAGTAGTTGGTCGAGTAGTTGGTTGAGTAGTTGGTCGAGTAGTTGGTCGAGTGATTGGTCGAGTAGTTGGCAGAGTAATTAGTCGAGTAGTTGGTCGAGTGATTGGTCGAGTAGTTGGTCGAGTGGTTGGTCGAGTAGTTGGTCGAGTAGCTGGTCAAGTAGTTGGTCGAGTAGATGGTCGAGTAGTTGGTCGAGTAGTTGGTCGAGTGATTGGTCGAGTGATTGGTCTAGTAGTCGGTCGAGTGGTTGGTCGAGTAGTTGGTCAAGAAGTTGGTTGAGTAGTTGGTCAAGTAGTTGGTCGAGTGATTGGTCGAGTAGTTGGTCGAGTAGTTGGTTGAGTAGTTGGTCGAGTAGTTGGTCGAGTAGTTGGTCGAGTAGTTGGTCGAATAGTTGGTCGAGTAGTTGGTCGAGTAGTTGGCGAGTAGTTGGTCGAGTGATTGGTCGAGTAGTCGGTCGAGTGGTCGGTCGAGTAGTTGGTCGAGTGGTCGGTCGAGTAGTTGGTCGAGTAGTTGGTCGAGTAGTTGGTCGAGTAGTTGGTCGAGAAGTTGGTCGAGTAGTTGGCGAGTAGTTGTTCGAGTGATTGGTCGAGTGGTCGGTCGAGTAGTTGGTCGAGTAGTGGGTCGAGTAGTTGGTCGAGTAGTTGGTCGAGTAGTTGGTTGAGTAGTTGGTCGAGTAGTTGGTCGAGTAGTTGGTCGAGTAGTTGGTCGAGTAGTTGGTCGAGTGATTGGTCGAGGAGTTGGTCGAGTAGTTGGTCGAGTAGTTGGTCGAGTAGTTGGTCGAGTTGTTGGTCGATTAGTTGGTCGAGTAGTTGGTCGAGTAGTTGGTCGAGCGATTGGTCGAGTAGTTGGTCGAGTGATTGGTCGAGTAGTTGGTCAAGTAGTTGGTCGAGTAGTTGGTTGAGTAGTTGGTCGAGTAGTGGGTCGAGTAGTTGGTCGAGTAGTTGGTCGAGTAGTCGGTCGAGTAGGTGGTCGAGTAGGTAGTCGAGTAGTTGATCGACTGGTTGGACGACTGGTAAGACGATTTGTTGGTTGACTGGTTGGTCGAGTGGTTGGTCGAGTAGTTGTTCAAGTAGTTGGTTGAGTAGTTGGTCGAGTGATTGGTCGAGTTGTCGGTCGAGTGGACGGTCGAGTAGTTGGTCGAGTTGTTGGTAGAGTAGTTGGTCGAGTAGTTGGTCGAGTAGTTGGTCGAGTAGTTGGTCGAGTAGTTGGTCGAGCGATTGGTCGAGTAGTTGGTCCTGTGATTGGTCGAGTAGTTGGTCAAGTAGGTGGTCGAGTAGTTGGTTGAGTAGTTGGTCGAGTAGTGGGTCGAGTAGTTGGTCGAGTGATTGGTCGAGTAGTTGGTCAAGTAGTTGGTCGAGTAGTTGGTCGAGTAGTTGGTCGAGTAGTTGGTCGAGTGATTGGTCGAGTAGTTGGTCGAGTAGTTGGTCGAGTAGTTGTTCGAGTGATTGGTCGAGTGGTCGGTCGAGTAGTTGGTCGAGTAGTTGGTCGAGTAGTTGGTCGAGTAGTTGGTCGAGTAGTTGGTCGAGTAGTTGGTCGAGTATTTGGTCGAGTGATTGGTCGAGTTGTCGGTCGAGTGGACGGTCGAGTAGTTGGTCGAGTTGTTGGTCGAGTAGTTGGTCGCGTAGTTGGTCGAGTAGTTGGTCGAGTAGTTGGTCGAGCGATTGGTCGAGTAGTAGGTCTAGTGATTGGTCGAGTAGTTGGTCAAGTAGTTGGTCGAGTAGTTGGTTGAGTAGTTGGTCGAGTAGTGGGTCGAGTAGTTGGTCGAGTGATTGGTCGAGTAGTTGGTCAAGTAGTTGGTCGAGTAGTTGGTCGAGTAGTTGGTCGAGTAGTTGGTCGTGTGATTGGTCGAGTAGTTGGTCGAGTAGTTGGTCGAGTAGTTGTTCGAGTGATTGGTCGAGTGGTCGGTCGAGTAGTTGGTCGAGTAGTTGGTCGAGTAGTTGGTCGAGTAGTTGGTCGAGTAGTTGGCGAGTAGTTGGTCGAGTGATTGTTCGAGTAGTCGGTCGAGTGGTCAGTCGAGTAGTTGGTCGAGTAGTTGGTCGAGTAGTTGGTCGAGTAGTTGGTTGAGTAGTTGGTCGAGTAGTTGGTCGAGTGATTGGTCGAGTAGTTGGCAGAGTAATTAGTCGAGTAGTTGGTCGAGTGATTGGTCGAGTAGTTGGTCGAGTGGTTGGTCGAGTAGTTGGTCGAGTAGCTGGTCAAGTAGTTGGTCGAGTAGATGGTCGAGTAGTTGGTCGAGTAGTTGGTCGAGTGACTGGTCGAGTGATTGGTCTAGTAGTCGGTCGAGTGGTCGGTCGAGTGGTCGGTCGAGTAGTTGGTTGAGTAGTTGGTCGAGTAGTTGGTCGAGTAGTTGGTCGAGTGATTGGTCGAGTAGTCGGTCGAGTGGTCGGTCGAGTAGTTGGTCGAGTAGTTGGTCGAGTAGTTGGTCGAGTAGTTGGTCGAGTAGTTGGTCGAGTAGATGGTCGAGTAGTTGGTCGAGTAGTTGGTCGAGTAGTTGGTCGAGTAGTTGGTCGAGTTGTTGGTCGAGCGATTGGTCGAGTAGTTGGTCGAGTGATTGGTCGAGTAGTTGGTCGAGTAGTTGGTCGAGTAATTGGTCGAGTAGTTGGTCGAGTAGTTGTTCGAGTAGTTGGTCGAGTGATTGGTCGAGTAGTTGGTCGAGTAGTTGGTCGAGTAAATGTTCGAGTGATTGGTCGAGTGGTCGGTCGAGTAGTTGGTCGAGTAGTTGGTCGAGTAGTTGGTTGAGTAGTTGGTCAAGTAGTTGGTCGAGTGATTGGTCGAGTAGTTGGTCGAGTAGTTGGTTGAGTAGTTGGTCGAGTAGTTGGTCGAGTAGATGGTCGAGTGGTCGGTCGAGTAGTTGGTCGAGTAGTTGGTCAAGTAGTTGGTCGAATAGTTGGTCGAGTAGTTGGTCGAGTAGTTGGTCGAGTGATTGGTCGAGTAGTTGGTCGAGTAGTTGGTCGAGTAGTTGTTCGAGTGATTGGTCGAGTGGTCGGTCGAGTAGTTGGTCGAGTAGTTGGTCGAGTATTTGGTCGAGTAGTTGGTCGAGTAGTTGGTCGAGGGATTGGTCGAGTAGTTGGTCGAGTAGTTGGTTGAGTAGTTGGTCGAGTAGTTGGTCGAGTAGTTGGTCGAGTGATTGGTCAAGTAGTCGGTCGAGTGGTCGGTCGAGTAGTTGGTCGAGTAGTTGGTCGAGTAGTTGGTCGAGTAGTTGGTCGAGTAGTTGGTCGAGTAGTTGGTCGAGTTGTTGGTCGAGCGATTGGTCGAGTAGTTGGTCGAGTGATTGATCGAGTAGTTGGTCAAGTAGTTGGTCGAGTAATTGGTCGAGTAGTTAATCGAGTAGTTAGTCGAGTAGTTGGTCGAGTGATTGGTCGAGTAGTTGGTCGAGTAGTTGTTCGAGTGATTGGTCGAGTGGTCGGTCGAGTAGTTGGTCGAGTAGTTGGTCGAGTAGTTGGTTGAGTAGTTGGTCAAGTAGTTGGTCGAGTGATTGGTCGAGTAGTTGGTCGAGTAGTTGGTTGAGTAGTTGGTCGAGTAGTTGGTCGAGTAGTTGGTCGAGTGATTGGTCGAGTAGATGGTCGAGTGGTCGGTCGAGTAGTTGGTCGAGTAGTTGGTCGAGTAGTTGGTCGAGTAGATGGTCGAGTAGTTGGTCGAGTGATTGGTCGAGTTGTCGGTCGAGTGGACGGTCGAGTAGTTGGTCGAGTTGTTGGTCGAGTAGTTGGTCGAGTAGTTGGTCGAGTAGTTGGTCGAGTAGTTGGTCGAGTAGTTGGTCGAGCTATTGGTCGAGTAGTTGGTCCTGTGATTGGTCGAGTAGTTGGTCAAGTAGGTGGTTGAGTAGTTGGTTGAGTAGTTGGTCGAGTAGTGGGTCGAGTAGTTGGTCGAGTGATTGGTCGAGTAGTTGGTCAAGTAGTTGGTCGAGTAGTTGGTCGAGTAGTTGGTCGAGTAGTTGGTCGAGTGATTGGTCGAGTAGTTGGTCGAGTAGTTGGTCGAGTAGTTGTTCGAGTGATTGGTCGAGTGGTCGGTCGAGTAGTTGGTCGAGTAGTTGGTCGAGTAGTTGGTCGAGTAGTTGGTCGAGTAGTTGGTCGAGTAGTTGGTCGAGTAGTTGGTCGAGTAGTTGGTCGAGTGATTGGTCGAGTTGTCGGTCGAGTGGACGGTCGAGTGGACGGTCGAGTAGTTGGTCGAGTTGTTGGTCGAGTAGTTGGTCTCGTAGTTGGTCGAGTAGTTGGTCGAGTAGTTGGTCGAGCGATTGGTCGAGTAGTAGGTCTAGTGATTGGTCGAGTAGTTGGTCAAGTAGTTGGTCGAGTAGTTGGTTGAGTAGTTGGTCGAGTAGTGGGTCGAGTAGTTGGTCGAGTGATTGGTCGAGTAGTTGGTCAAGTAGTTGGTCGAGTAGTTGGTCGAGTAGTTGGTCGAGTAGTTGGTCGTGTGATTGGTCGAGTAGTTGGTCGAGTAGTTGGTCGAGTGATTGGTCGAGTAGTCGGTCGAGTGGTCGGTCGAGTAGTTGGTCGAGTGGTCGGTCGAGTAGTTGGTCGAGTAGTTGGTCGAGTAGTTGGTCGAGTAGTTGGTCGAGAAGTTGGTCGAGTAGTTGGCGAGTAGTTGT
The DNA here is from genome assembly GCA_029849275.1 of Papilio elwesi. Taxonomy (NCBI): domain Eukaryota; kingdom Metazoa; phylum Arthropoda; class Insecta; order Lepidoptera; family Papilionidae; genus Papilio; species Papilio elwesi. The sequence goes on from JANLBV010000078.1 coordinate 41,058, forward strand.
TCGAGTGATTGGTCGAGTGGTCGGTCGAGTAGTTGGTCGAGTAGTGGGTCGAGTAGTTGGTCGAGTAGTTGGTCGAGTAGTTGGTCAAGTAGTTGGTCGAGTGGTCGGTCGAGTAGTTGGTCGAGTAGTTGGTCGAGTAGTTGGTCGAGTAGTTGGTCGAGAAGTTGGTCGAGTAGTTGGCGAGTAGTTGTTCGAGTGATTGGTCGAGTGGTCGGTCGAGTAGTTGGTCGAGTAGTTGGTCGAGTAGTTGGTCAAGTAGTTGGTCGAGTGGTCGGTCGAGTAGTTGGTCGAGTAGTTGGTCGAGTAGTTGGTCGAGTAGTTGGTCGAGAAGTTGGTCGAGTAGTTGGCGAGTAGTTGTTCGAGTGATTGGTCGAGTAGTTGGCAGAGTATTTAGTCGAGTAGTTGGTCGAGTGATTGGTCGAGTAGTTGGTCGAGTGGTTGGTCGAGTAGTTGGTCGAGTAGCTGGTCAAGTAGTTGGTCGAGTAGATGGTCGAGTAGTTGGTCGAGTAGTTGGTCGAGTGATTGGTCGAGTGATTGGTCTAGTAGTCGGTCGAGTGGTTGGTCGAGTAGTTGGTCAAGTAGTTGGTTGAGTAGTTGGTCAAGTAGTTGGTCGAGTGATTGGTCGAGTAGTTGGTCGAGTAGTTGGTTGAGTAGTTGGTCGAGTAGTTGGTCGAGTAGTTGGTCGAGTAGTTGGTCGAGTAGTTGGTCGAGTAGTTGGTCGAGTAGTTGGTCGAGTAGTTGGCGAGTAGTTGGTCGAGTGATTGGTCGAGTAGTCGGTCGAGTGGTCGGTCGAGTAGTTGGTCGAGTGGTCGGTCGAGTAGTTGGTCGAGTAGTTGGTCGAGTAGTTGGTCGAGTAGTTGGTCGAGAAGTTGGTCGAGTAGTTGGCGAGTAGTTGTTCGAGTGATTGGTCGAGTGGTCGGTCGAGTAGTTGGTCGAGTAGTGGGTCGAGTAGTTGGTCGAGTAGTTGGTCGAGTAGTTGGTTGAGTAGTTGGTCGAGTAGTTGGTCGAGTAGTTGGTCGAGTAGTTGGTCGAGTAGTTGGTCGAGTAGTTGGTCGAGTGATTGGTCGAGGAGTTGGTCGAGTAGTTGGTCGAGTACTCGGTCGAGTAGTTGGTCGAGTAGTTGGTCGAGTTGTTGGTCGAGTAGTTGGTCGAGTAGTTGGTCGAGTAGTTGGTCGAGCGATTGGTCGAGTAGTTGGTCGAGTGATTGGTCGAGTAGTTGGTCAAGTAGTTGGTCGAGTAGTTGGTTGAGTAGTTGGTCGAGTAGTGGGTCGAGTAGTTGGTCGAGTAGTTGGTCGAGTAGTCGGTCGAGTAGGTGGTCGAGTAGGTAGTCGAGTAGTTGATCGACTGGTTGGACGACTGGTAAGACGATTTGTTGGTTGACTGGTTGGTCGAGTGGTTGGTCGAGTAGTTGTTCAAGTAGTTGGTTGAGTAGTTGGTCGAGTGATTGGTCGAGTTGTCGGTCGAGTGGACGGTCGAGTAGTTGGTCGAGTTGTTGGTCGAGTAGTTGGTCGAGTAGTTGGTCGAGTATTTGGTCGAGTAGTTGGTCGAGCGATCGGTCGAGTAGTTGGTCCTGTGATTGGTCGAGTAGTTGGTCAAGTAGGTGGTCGAGTAGTTTGTTGAGTAGTTGGTCGAGTAGTGGGTCGAGTAGTTGGTCGAGTGATTGGTCGAGTAGTTGGTCGAGTAGTTGGTCGAGTAGTTGTTCGAGTGATTGGTCGAGTGGTCGGTCGAGTAGTTGGTCGAGTAGTTGGTCGAGTAGTTGGTCGAGTAGTTGGTCGAGTAGTTGGTCGAGTAGTTGGTCGAGTAGTTGGTCGAGTGATTGGTCGAGTTGTCGGTCGAGTGGACGGTCGAGTAGTTGGTCGAGTTGTTGGTCGAGTAGTTGGTCGCGTAGTTGGTCGAGTAGTTGGTCGAGTAGTTGGTCGAGCGATTGGTCGAGTAGTAGGTCTAGTGATTGGTCGAGTAGTTGGTCAAGTAGTTGGTCGAGTAGTTGGTTGAGTAGTTGGTCGAGTAGTGGGTCGAGTAGTTGGTCGAGTGATTGGTCGAGTAGTTGGTCAAGTAGTTGGTCGAGTAGTTGGTCGAGTAGTTGGTCGAGTAGTTGGTCGTGTGATTGGTCGAGTAGTTGGTCGAGTAGTTGTTCGAGTGATTGGTCGAGTGGTCGGTCGAGTAGTTGGTCGAGTAGTTGGTCGAGTAGTTGGTCGAGTAGTTGGTCGAGTAGTTGGCGAGTAGTTGGTCGAGTGATTGTTCGAGTAGTCGGTCGAGTGGTCAGTCGAGTAGTTGGTCGAGTAGTTGGTCGAGTAGTTGGTCGAGTAGTTGGTTGAGTAGTTGGTCGAGTAGTTGGTCGAGTAGTTGGTCGAGTGATTGGTCGAGTAGTCGGTCGAGTGGTCGGTCGAGTAGTTGGTCGAGTAGTTGGTCGAGTAGTTGGTCAAGTAGTTGGTCGAGTAGTTGGTCGAGTAGATGGTCGAGTAGTTGGTCGAGTAGTTGGTCGAGTAGTTGGTCGAGTAGTTGGTCGAGTTGTTGGTCGAGCGATTGGTCGAGTAGTTGGTCGAGTGATTGATCGAGTAGTTGGTCAAGTAGTTGGTCGAGTAATTGGTCGAGTAGTTGGTCGAGTAGTTGTTCGAGTAGTTGGTCGAGTGATTGGTCGAGTAGTTGGTCGAGTAGTTGGTCGAGTAGTTGTTCGAGTGATTGGTCGAGTGGTCGGTCGAGTAGTTGGTCGAGTAGTTGGTCGAGTAGTTGGTTGAGTAGTTGGTCAAGTAGTTGGTCGAGTAGTTGGTCGAGTAGTTGGTCGAGTAGTTGGTCGAGTAGTTGGTCGAGTAGTTGGCGAGTAGTTGGTCGAGTGATTGTTCGAGTAGTCGGTCGAGTGGTCAGTCGAGTAGTTGGTCGAGTAGTTGGTCGAGTAGTTGGTCGAGTAGTTGGTTGAGTAGTTGGTCGAGTAGTTGGTCGAGTGATTGGTCGAGTAGTTGGCAGAGTAATTAGTCGAGTAGTTGGTCGAGTGATTGGTCGAGTAGTTGGTCGAGTGGTTGGTCGAGTAGTTGGTCGAGTAGCTGGTCAAGTAGTTGGTCGAGTAGATGGTCGAGTAGTTGGTCGAGTAGTTGGTCGAGTGACTGGTCGAGTGATTGGTCTAGTAGTCGGTCGAGTGGTCGGTCGAGTGGTCGGTCGAGTAGTTGGTTGAGTAGTTGGTCGAGTAGTTGGTCGAGTAGTTGGTCGAGTGATTGGTCGAGTAGTCGGTCGAGTGGTCGGTCGAGTAGTTGGTCGAGTAGTTGGTCGAGTAGTTGGTCGAGTAGTTGGTCGAGTAGTTGGTCGAGTAGATGGTCGAGTAGTTGGTCGAGTAGTTGGTCGAGTAGTTGGTCGAGTAGTTGGTCGAGTTGTTGGTCGAGCGATTGGTCGAGTAGTTGGTCGAGTGATTGGTCGAGTAGTTGGTCGAGTAGTTGGTCGAGTAATTGGTCGAGTAGTTGGTCGAGTAGTTGTTCGAGTAGTTGGTCGAGTGATTGGTCGAGTAGTTGGTCGAGTAGTTGGTCGAGTAAATGTTCGAGTGATTGGTCGAGTGGTCGGTCGAGTAGTTGGTCGAGTAGTTGGTCGAGTAGTTGGTTGAGTAGTTGGTCAAGTAGTTGGTCGAGTGATTGGTCGAGTAGTTGGTCGAGTAGTTGGTTGAGTAGTTGGTCGAGTAGTTGGTCGAGTAGATGGTCGAGTGGTCGGTCGAGTAGTTGGTCGAGTAGTTGGTCAAGTAGTTGGTCGAATAGTTGGTCGAGTAGTTGGTCGAGTAGTTGGTCGAGTGATTGGTCGAGTAGTTGGTCGAGTAGTTGGTCGAGTAGTTGTTCGAGTGATTGGTCGAGTGGTCGGTCGAGTAGTTGGTCGAGTAGTTGGTCGAGTATTTGGTCGAGTAGTTGGTCGAGTAGTTGGTCGAGGGATTGGTCGAGTAGTTGGTCGAGTAGTTGGTTGAGTAGTTGGTCGAGTAGTTGGTCGAGTAGTTGGTCGAGTGATTGGTCAAGTAGTCGGTCGAGTGGTCGGTCGAGTAGTTGGTCGAGTAGTTGGTCGAGTAGTTGGTCGAGTAGTTGGTCGAGTAGTTGGTCGAGTAGTTGGTCGAGTTGTTGGTCGAGCGATTGGTCGAGTAGTTGGTCGAGTGATTGATCGAGTAGTTGGTCAAGTAGTTGGTCGAGTAATTGGTCGAGTAGTTAATCGAGTAGTTAGTCGAGTAGTTGGTCGAGTGATTGGTCGAGTAGTTGGTCGAGTAGTTGTTCGAGTGATTGGTCGAGTGGTCGGTCGAGTAGTTGGTCGAGTAGTTGGTCGAGTAGTTGGTTGAGTAGTTGGTCAAGTAGTTGGTCGAGTGATTGGTCGAGTAGTTGGTCGAGTAGTTGGTTGAGTAGTTGGTCGAGTAGTTGGTCGAGTAGTTGGTCGAGTGATTGGTCGAGTAGATGGTCGAGTGGTCGGTCGAGTAGTTGGTCGAGTAGTTGGTCGAGTAGTTGGTCGAGTAGATGGTCGAGTAGTTGGTCGAGTGATTGGTCGAGTTGTCGGTCGAGTGGACGGTCGAGTAGTTGGTCGAGTTGTTGGTCGAGTAGTTGGTCGAGTAGTTGGTCGAGTAGTTGGTCGAGTAGTTGGTCGAGTAGTTGGTCGAGCTATTGGTCGAGTAGTTGGTCCTGTGATTGGTCGAGTAGTTGGTCAAGTAGGTGGTTGAGTAGTTGGTTGAGTAGTTGGTCGAGTAGTGGGTCGAGTAGTTGGTCGAGTGATTGGTCGAGTAGTTGGTCAAGTAGTTGGTCGAGTAGTTGGTCGAGTAGTTGGTCGAGTAGTTGGTCGAGTGATTGGTCGAGTAGTTGGTCGAGTAGTTGGTCGAGTAGTTGTTCGAGTGATTGGTCGAGTGGTCGGTCGAGTAGTTGGTCGAGTAGTTGGTCGAGTAGTTGGTCGAGTAGTTGGTCGAGTAGTTGGTCGAGTAGTTGGTCGAGTAGTTGGTCGAGTAGTTGGTCGAGTGATTGGTCGAGTTGTCGGTCGAGTGGACGGTCGAGTGGACGGTCGAGTAGTTGGTCGAGTTGTTGGTCGAGTAGTTGGTCTCGTAGTTGGTCGAGTAGTTGGTCGAGTAGTTGGTCGAGCGATTGGTCGAGTAGTAGGTCTAGTGATTGGTCGAGTAGTTGGTCAAGTAGTTGGTCGAGTAGTTGGTTGAGTAGTTGGTCGAGTAGTGGGTCGAGTAGTTGGTCGAGTGATTGGTCGAGTAGTTGGTCAAGTAGTTGGTCGAGTAGTTGGTCGAGTAGTTGGTCGAGTAGTTGGTCGTGTGATTGGTCGAGTAGTTGGTCGAGTAGTTGGTCGAGTGATTGGTCGAGTAGTCGGTCGAGTGGTCGGTCGAGTAGTTGGTCGAGTGGTCGGTCGAGTAGTTGGTCGAGTAGTTGGTCGAGTAGTTGGTCGAGTAGTTGGTCGAGAAGTTGGTCGAGTAGTTGGCGAGTAGTTGTTCGAGTGATTGGTCGAGTGGTCGGTCGAGTAGTTGGTCGAGTAGTGGGTCGAGTAGTTGGTCGAGTAGTTGGTCGAGTAGTTGGTCAAGTAGTTGGTCGAGTGGTCGGTCGAGTAGTTGGTCGAGTAGTTGGTCGAGTAGTTGGTCGAGTAGTTGGTCGAGAAGTTGGTCGAGTAGTTGGCGAGTAGTTGTTCGAGTGATTGGTCGAGTGGTCGGTCGAGTAGTTGGTCGAGTAGTTGGTCGAGTAGTTGGTCAAGTAGTTGGTCGAGTGGTCGGTCGAGTAGTTGGTCGAGTAGTTGGTCGAGTAGTTGGTCGAGTAGTTGGTCGAGAAGTTGGTCGAGTAGTTGGCGAGTAGTTGTTCGAGTGATTGGTCGAGTAGTTGGCAGAGTATTTAGTCGAGTAGTTGGTCGAGTGATTGGTCGAGTAGTTGGTCGAGTGGTTGGTCGAGTAGTTGGTCGAGTAGCTGGTCAAGTAGTTGGTCGAGTAGATGGTCGAGTAGTTGGTCGAGTAGTTGGTCGAGTGATTGGTCGAGTGATTGGTCTAGTAGTCGGTCGAGTGGTTGGTCGAGTAGTTGGTCAAGTAGTTGGTTGAGTAGTTGGTCAAGTAGTTGGTCGAGTGATTGGTCGAGTAGTTGGTCGAGTAGTTGGTTGAGTAGTTGGTCGAGTAGTTGGTCGAGTAGTTGGTCGAGTAGTTGGTCGAGTAGTTGGTCGAGTAGTTGGTCGAGTAGTTGGTCGAGTAGTTGGCGAGTAGTTGGTCGAGTGATTGGTCGAGTAGTCGGTCGAGTGGTCGGTCGAGTAGTTGGTCGAGTGGTCGGTCGAGTAGTTGGTCGAGTAGTTGGTCGAGTAGTTGGTCGAGTAGTTGGTCGAGAAGTTGGTCGAGTAGTTGGCGAGTAGTTGTTCGAGTGATTGGTCGAGTGGTCGGTCGAGTAGTTGGTCGAGTAGTGGGTCGAGTAGTTGGTCGAGTAGTTGGTCGAGTAGTTGGTTGAGTAGTTGGTCGAGTAGTTGGTCGAGTAGTTGGTCGAGTAGTTGGTCGAGTAGTTGGTCGAGTAGTTGGTCGAGTGATTGGTCGAGGAGTTGGTCGAGTAGTTGGTCGAGTACTCGGTCGAGTAGTTGGTCGAGTAGTTGGTCGAGTTGTTGGTCGAGTAGTTGGTCGAGTAGTTGGTCGAGTAGTTGGTCGAGCGATTGGTCGAGTAGTTGGTCGAGTGATTGGTCGAGTAGTTGGTCAAGTAGTTGGTCGAGTAGTTGGTTGAGTAGTTGGTCGAGTAGTGGGTCGAGTAGTTGGTCGAGTAGTTGGTCGAGTAGTCGGTCGAGTAGGTGGTCGAGTAGGTAGTCGAGTAGTTGATCGACTGGTTGGACGACTGGTAAGACGATTTGTTGGTTGACTGGTTGGTCGAGTGGTTGGTCGAGTAGTTGTTCAAGTAGTTGGTTGAGTAGTTGGTCGAGTGATTGGTCGAGTTGTCGGTCGAGTGGACGGTCGAGTAGTTGGTCGAGTTGTTGGTCGAGTAGTTGGTCGAGTAGTTGGTCGAGTATTTGGTCGAGTAGTTGGTCGAGCGATCGGTCGAGTAGTTGGTCCTGTGATTGGTCGAGTAGTTGGTCAAGTAGGTGGTCGAGTAGTTTGTTGAGTAGTTGGTCGAGTAGTGGGTCGAGTAGTTGGTCGAGTGATTGGTCGAGTAGTTGGTCGAGTAGTTGGTCGAGTAGTTGTTCGAGTGATTGGTCGAGTGGTCGGTCGAGTAGTTGGTCGAGTAGTTGGTCGAGTAGTTGGTCGAGTAGTTGGTCGAGTAGTTGGTCGAGTAGTTGGTCGAGTAGTTGGTCGAGTGATTGGTCGAGTTGTCGGTCGAGTGGACGGTCGAGTAGTTGGTCGAGTTGTTGGTCGAGTAGTTGGTCGCGTAGTTGGTCGAGTAGTTGGTCGAGTAGTTGGTCGAGCGATTGGTCGAGTAGTAGGTCTAGTGATTGGTCGAGTAGTTGGTCAAGTAGTTGGTCGAGTAGTTGGTTGAGTAGTTGGTCGAGTAGTGGGTCGAGTAGTTGGTCGAGTGATTGGTCGAGTAGTTGGTCAAGTAGTTGGTCGAGTAGTTGGTCGAGTAGTTGGTCGAGTAGTTGGTCGTGTGATTGGTCGAGTAGTTGGTCGAGTAGTTGTTCGAGTGATTGGTCGAGTGGTCGGTCGAGTAGTTGGTCGAGTAGTTGGTCGAGTAGTTGGTCGAGTAGTTGGTCGAGTAGTTGGCGAGTAGTTGGTCGAGTGATTGTTCGAGTAGTCGGTCGAGTGGTCAGTCGAGTAGTTGGTCGAGTAGTTGGTCGAGTAGTTGGTCGAGTAGTTGGTTGAGTAGTTGGTCGAGTAGTTGGTCGAGTAGTTGGTCGAGTGATTGGTCGAGTAGTCGGTCGAGTGGTCGGTCGAGTAGTTGGTCGAGTAGTTGGTCGAGTAGTTGGTCAAGTAGTTGGTCGAGTAGTTGGTCGAGTAGATGGTCGAGTAGTTGGTCGAGTAGTTGGTCGAGTAGTTGGTCGAGTAGTTGGTCGAGTTGTTGGTCGAGCGATTGGTCGAGTAGTTGGTCGAGTGATTGATCGAGTAGTTGGTCAAGTAGTTGGTCGAGTAATTGGTCGAGTAGTTGGTCGAGTAGTTGTTCGAGTAGTTGGTCGAGTGATTGGTCGAGTAGTTGGTCGAGTAGTTGGTCGAGTAGTTGTTCGAGTGATTGGTCGAGTGGTCGGTCGAGTAGTTGGTCGAGTAGTTGGTCGAGTAGTTGGTTGAGTAGTTGGTCAAGTAGTTGGTCGAGTGATTGGTCGAGTAGTTGGTCGAGTAGTTGGTTGAGTAGTTGGTCGAGTAGTTGGTCGAGTAGATGGTCGAGTGGTCGGTCGAGTAGTTGGTCGAGTAGTTGGTCAAGTAGTTGGTCGAGTAGTTGGTCGAGTAGTTGGTCGAGTAGTTGGTCGAGTGATTGGTCGAGTAGTTGGTCGAGTAGTTGGTCGAGTAGTTGGTCGAGTGATTGGTCGAGTTGTCGGTCGAGTGGACGGTCGAGTAGTTGGTCGAGTTGTTGGTCGAGTAGTTGGTCGAGTAGTTGGTCGAGTAGTTGGTCGAGTAGTTGGTCGAGCGATTGGTCGAGTAGTTGGTCCTGTGATTGGTCGAGTAGTTGGTCAAGTAGGTGGTCGAGTAGTTGGTTGAGTAGTTGGTCGAGTAGTGGGTCGAGTAGTTGGTCGAGTGATTGGTCGAGTAGTTGGTCAAGTAGTTGGTCGAGTAGTTGGTCGAGTAGTTGGTCGAGTAGTTGGTCGAGTGATTGGTCGAGTAGTTGGTCGAGTAGTTGGTCGAGTAGTTGTTCGAGTGATTGGTCGAGTGGTCGGTCGAGTAGTTGGTCGAGTAGTTGGTCGAGTAGTTGGTCGAGTATTTGGTCGAGTAGTTGGTCGAGTAGTTGGTCGAGTAGTTGGTCGAGTGATTGGTCGAGTTGTCGGTCGAGTGGACGGTCGAGTAGTTGGTCGAGTTGTTGGTCGAGTAGTTGGTCGCGTAGTTGGTTGAGTAGTTGGTCGAGTAGTTGGTCGAGCGATTGGTCGAGTAGTAGGTCTAGTGATTGGTCGAGTAGTTGGTCAAGTAGTTGGTCGAGTAGTTGGTTGAGTAGTTGGTCGAGTAGTGGGTCGAGTAGTTGGTCGAGTGATTGGTCGAGTAGTTGGTCAAGTAGTTGGTCGAGTAGTTGGTCGAGTAGTTGGTCGAGTAGTTGGTCGTGTGATTGGTCGAGTAGTTGGTCGAGTAGTTGGTCGAGTGATTGGTCGAGTAGTCGGTCGAGTGGTCGGTCGAGTAGTTGGTCGAGTGGTCGGTCGAGTAGTTGGTCGAGTAGTTGGTCGAGTAGTTGGTCGAGTAGTTGGTCGAGAAGTTGGTCGAGTAGTTGGCGAGTAGTTGTTCGAGTGATTGGTCGAGTGGTCGGTCGAGTAGTTGGTCGAGTAGTGGGTCGAGTAGTTGGTCGAGTAGTTGTTCGAGTAGTTGGTTGAGTAGTTGGTCGAGTAGTTGGTCGAGTGGTCGGTCGAGTAGTTGGTCGAGTAGTTGGTCTAGTAGTTGGTCGAGTAGTTGGTTGAGTAGTTGGTCGAGTAGTTGGTCGAGTGATTGGTCGAGTAGTTGGCAGAGTAATTAGTCGAGTAGTTGGTCGAGTGATTGGTCGAGTAGTTGGTCGAGTGGTTGGTCGAGTAGTTGGTCGAGTAGCTGGTCAAGTAGTTGGTCGAGTAGATGGTCGAGTAGTTAGTCGAGTAGTTGGTCGAGTGATTGGTCGAGTGATTGGTCTAGTAGTCGGTCGAGTGGTTGGTCGAGTAGTTGGTCAAGTAGTTGGTTGAGTAGTTGGTCAAGTAGTTGGTCGAGTGATTGGTCGAGTAGTTGGTCGAGTAGTTGGTTGAGTAGTTGGTCGAGTAGTTGGTCGAGTAGTTGGTCGAGTAGTTGGTCGAATAGTTGGTCGAGTAGTTGGTCGAGTAGTTGGCGAGTAGTTGGTCGAGTGATTGGTCGAGTAGTCGGTCGAGTGGTCGGTCGAGTAGTTGGTCGAGTGGTCGGTCGAGTAGTTGGTCGAGTAGTTGGTCGAGTAGTTGGTCGAGTAGTTGGTCGAGAAGTTGGTCGAGTAGTTGGCGAGTAGTTGTTCGAGTGATTGGTCGAGTGGTCGGTCGAGTAGTTGGTCGAGTAGTGGGTCGAGTAGTTGGTCGAGTAGTTGGTCGAGTAGTTGGTTGAGTAGTTGGTCGAGTAGTTGGTCGAGTAGTTGGTCGAGTAGTTGGTCGAGTAGTTGGTCGAGTGATTGGTCGAGGAGTTGGTCGAGTAGTTGGTCGAGTACTCGGTCGAGTAGTTGGTCGAGTAGTTGGTCGAGTTGTTGGTCGATTAGTTGGTCGAGTAGTTGGTCGAGTAGTTGGTCGAGCGATTGGTCGAGTAGTTGGTCGAGTGATTGGTCGAGTAGTTGGTCAAGTAGTTGGTCGAGTAGTTGGTTGAGTAGTTGGTCGAGTAGTGGGTCGAGTAGTTGGTCGAGTAGTTGGTCGAGTAGTCGGTCGAGTAGGTGGTCGAGTAGGTAGTCGAGTAGTTGATCGACTGGTTGGACGACTGGTAAGACGATTTGTTGGTTGACTGGTTGGTCGAGTAGTTGGTCGAGTAGTCGGTCGAGTAGGTGGTCGAGTAGGTAGTCGAGTAGTTGATCGACTGGTTGGACGACTGGTAAGACGATTTGTTGGTTGACTGGTTGGTCGAGTGGTTGGTCGAGTAGCTTGTCAAGTAGTTGGTCGAGTAGATGGTCGAGTAGTTGGTCGAGTAGTTGGTCGAGTGATTGGTCGAGTGATTGGTCTAGTAGTCGGTCGAGTGGTTGGTCGAGTAGTTGGTCAAGTAATTGGTTGAGTAGTTGGTCAAGTAGTTGGTCGAGTGATTGGTCGAGTAGTTGGTCGAGTAGTTGGTTGAGTAGTTGGTCGAGTAGTTGGTCGAGTAGTTGGTCGAGTAGTTGGTCGAGTAGTTGGTCGAGTAGTTGGTCGAGTAGTTGGCGAGTAGTTGGTCGAGTGATTGGTCGAGTAGTCGGTCGAGTGGTCGGTCG
>JANLBV010000079.1:0-52000 GCA_029849275.1 Papilio elwesi
GTTGGTCGAGTAGTTGGTCGAGTAGTTGATCGAGCGATTGGTCGAGTAGTTGTTCGAGTAGTTGGTCGAGTAGTTGGTCGAATAGTTGGTCGAGTAGTTGGTCGAGTAGTTGGTCGAGTAGTTGGTCGAGTAGTTGGTCGAGATGTTGGTCGAGTAGTTGGTCGAGTGATTGGTCGAGTAGTTGGTCGAGTAGTTGGTTCAGTATTTGGTCGAGTAGTTGGTCGAGTAGTTGGTCGAGTGATTGGTCGAGTAGTTGTTCGAGTAGTTGGTCGAGTAGTTGGTCGAGTAGTTGGTCGAGCAGTTGGCCGAGTAGTTGGTCGAGTAGTTGGTCGAGTAGTTGGTCGAGTTGTTGGTCGAGTAGTTGGTCGAGTAGTTAGTCGAGTAGTTGGTCGAGCGATTGCTCGAGTAGTTGGTCGAGTGATTGGTCGAGTAGTCGGTCGAGTAGTTGGTCGAGTAGTTGGTTTAGTAGATGGTCGAGTAGTGGGTCAAGTAGTTGGTCGAGTGATTGGTCGAGTTGTTGGTCAAGTAGTTGGTCGAGTAGTTGGTCGAGTAGTTGGTCGAGTAGTTGGTTGAGTAGTTGGTCGAGTAGTTGGTCGAGTAGTTGGTCGAGTGATTGGTGGAGAAGTCGGTCGAGTGGTCGGTCGAGTAGTTGGTCGAGTAGTTGGTCGAGCGATTGGTCGAGTAGTTGGTCGAGTAGTTGGTCGAGTAGTTGGTCGAATAGTTGGTTGAGTAGCTGGTCGAGTAGTTGGTCGAGTAGTTGGTCGAGTGATTGGTCGAGTAGTCGGTCGAGTGGTCGGTCGAGTAGTTGGTCGAGTAGTTGGTCGAGTGATTGGTCGAGTAAATGGTCGAGTAGTTGGTCGAGTAGTTGGTCGAGTAGTTGGTCGAGTAGTTGTTCGAGTGATTGGTCGAGTGGTCGGTCGAGTGGTCGGTCGAGTAGTTGGTCGAGTAGCTGGTCGAGTAGTTGGTCGAGTGATTGCTCCAGTAGTTGGTCGAGTGATTGGTCGAGTAGTTGGTCTAGTAGTTGGTCGAGTAGTTGGTCGAGTAGTTGGTCGAGTAGTTGGTCGAGTAGTTGTTCGAGTGATTGGTCGAGTGATTGGTCGAGTTGTTGGTCAAGTAGTTGGTTGAGCAGTTGGTCGAGTAGCTCGTCGAGTAGTTGGTCGAGTAGGTGGTCGAGTAGTTGGTCGAGCGATTGGTCGAGTAGCTGGTCGAGTAGTTGGTCGAGTGATTGCTCCAGTAGTTGGTCGAGTGATTGGTCGAGTAGTTGGTCTAGTAGTTGGTCGAGTAGTTGGTCGAGTAGTTGGTCGAGTAGTTGGTCGAGTAGTTGGTCGAGCGATTGGTCGAGTAGTTGGTCGAGTTGTTGGTCAAGTAGTTGGTCGAGTAGTTGGTCGAGTAGTTGGTCGAGTAGTTGGTTGAGTAGTTGGTCGAGTAGTTGGTCGAGTAGTTGGTCGAGTGATTGGTGGAGAAGTCGGTCGAGTGGTCGGTCGAGTAGTTGGTCGAGTAGTTGGCCGAGTAGTTGGTCGAGTAGTTGGTCGAGTAGTTGGTCGAGCGATTGGTCGAGTAGTTGGTCGAGTAGTTGGTCGAGTAGTTGGTCGAATAGTTGGTTGAGTAGCTGGTCGAGTAGTTGGTCGAGTAGTTGGTCGAGTGATTGGTCGAGTAGTCGGTCGAGTGGTCGGTCGAGTAGTTGGTCGAGTAGTTGGTCGAGTGATTGGTCGAGTAAATGGTCGAGTAGTTGGTCGAGTAGTTGGTCGAGTAGTTGGTCGAGTAGTTGTTCGAGTGATTGGTCGAGTGGTCGGTCGAGTGGTCGGTCGAGTAGTTGGTCGAGTAGCTGGTCGAGTAGTTGGTCGAGTGATTGCTCCAGTAGTTGGTCGAGTGATTGGTCGAGTAGTTGGTCTAGTAGTTGGTCGAGTAGTTGGTCGAGTAGTTGGTCGAGTAGTTGGTCGAGTAGTTGTTCGAGTGATTGGTCGAGTGATTGGTCGAGTTGTTGGTCAAGTAGTTGGTTGAGCAGTTGGTCGAGTAGCTCGTCGAGTAGTTGGTCGAGTAGGTGGTCGAGTAGTTGGTCGAGCGATTGGTCGAGTAGTTGGTCGAGTAGTTGGTCGAGTAGTTGGTCGAGTAGTTGGTCGAGTAGTTGGTCGACCGATTGGTCGAGTAGTTGGTCGAGTAGTTGGTCGAGTAGTTGGTCGAGTAGTTGGTTGAGTAGTTGGTCGAGTAGTTGGTCGAGTGGTTGGTCGAGTAGTTGGTCGAGTGATTGGTCGAGTAGTCGGTTGAATGGTCGGTCGAGTAGTTGGTCTAGTAGTTGGTCGAGTAGTTGGTCGAGTAGTTGGTCGAGTAGGTGGTCGAGTAGTTTGTCGAGTAGTTGGTCGAGTAGTTGGTCGAGTGATTGGTCGAGTAGTTGGTCGAGTAGTCGGTCGAGTGGTAAGTCGAGTAGTTGGTCGAGTAGTTGGTCGAGTAGTTGGTCGAGTAGTTTGTCGAGATGTTGGTCGAGTAGTTGGTCGAGTGATTGGTCGAGTAGTTGGTCGAGTAGTTGGTTCAGTATTTGGTCGAGTAGTTGGTCGAGTAGTTGGTCGAGTGATTGGTCGAGTAGTTGTTCGAGTAGTTGGTCGAGTAGTTGGTCGAGTAGTTGGTCGAGCAGTTGGCCGAGTAGTTGGTAGAGTAGTTGGTCGAGTAGTTGGTCGAGTTGTTGGTCGAGAAGTTGGTCGAGTAGTTAGTCGAGTAGTTGGTCGAGCGATTGCTCGAGTAGTTGGTCGAGTTATTGGTCGAGTAGTCGGTCGAGTAGTTGGTCGAGTAGTTGGTTTAGTAGTTGGTCGAGTAGTTGGTCGAGTAGTTGTTCGAGTGATTGGTCGAGTGGTCGGTCGAATGGTCGGTCGAGTAGTTGGTCGAGTAGCTGGTCGAGTAGTTGGTTGAGTGATTGCTCCAGTAGTTGGTCGAGTGATTGGTCGAGTAGTTGGTCTAGTAGTTGGTCGAGTAGTTGGTCGAGTAGTTGTTCGAGTGATTGGTCGAGTGGTCCGTCGAGTGGTCCGTCGAGTGGTTGGTCGAGTAGTTGGTCGAGCAGCTGGTCGAGTAGTTGGTCGAGCGATTGGTTTAGTGATTGGTCGAGAAGTCGGTCGAGTGGTGGGTCGAGTAGTAGGTCGAGTAGTTGGTCGAGTAGTTGGTTGAGTAGTTGGTCGAGTAGTTGGTCGAGTAATTGGTCGAGTGATTGGTGGAGAAGTCGGTCGAGTGGTCGGTCGAGTAGTTGGTCGAGTAGTTGGCCGAGTAGTTGGTCGAGTAGTTGGTCGAGTAGTTGATCGAGCGATTGGTCGAGTAGTTGTTCGAGTAGTTGGTCGAGTAGTTGGTCGAATAGTTGGTCGAGTAGTTGGTCGAGTAGTTGGTCGAGTAGTTGGTCGAGTAGTTGGTCGAGATGTTGGTCGAGTAGTTGGTCGAGTGATTGGTCGAGTAGTTGGTCGAGTAGTTGGTTCAGTATTTGGTCGAGTAGTTGGTCGAGTAGTTGGTCGAGTGATTGGTCGAGTAGTTGTTCGAGTAGTTGGTCGAGTAGTTGGTCGAGTAGTTGGTCGAGCAGTTGGTCGAGTAGTTGGTCGAGCAGTTGGCCGAGTAGTTGGTCGAGTAGTTGGTCGAGTAGTTGGTCGAGTTGTTGGTCGAGTAGTTGGTCGAGTAGTTAGTCGAGTAGTTGGTCGAGCGATTGCTCGAGTAGTTGGTCGAGTGATTGGTCGAGTAGTCGGTCGAGTAGTTGGTCGAGTAGTTGGTTTAGTAGATGGTCGAGTAGTGGGTCAAGTAGTTGGTCGAGTGATTGGTCGAGTTGTTGGTCAAGTAGTTGGTCGAGTAGTTGGTCGAGTGATTGGTCGAGTAGTTGGTCGAGTAGTTGGTTCAGTATTTGGTCGAGTAGTTGGTCGAGTAGTTGGTCGAGTGATTGGTCGAGTAGTTGTTCGAGTAGTTGGTCGAGTAGTTGGTCGAGTAGTTGGTCGAGCAGTTGGCCGAGTAGTTGGTCGAGTAGTTGGTCGAGTAGTTGGTCGAGTTGTTGGTCGAGTAGTTGGTCGAGTAGTTAGTCGAGTAGTTGGTCGAGCGATTGCTCGAGTAGTTGGTCGAGTGATTGGTCGAGTAGTCGGTCGAGTAGTTGGTCGAGTAGTTGGTTTAGTAGATGGTCGAGTAGTGGGTCAAGTAGTTGGTCGAGTGATTGGTCGAGTTGTTGGTCAAGTAGTTGGTCGAGTAGTTGGTCGAGTAGTTGGTCGAGTAGTTGGTTGAGTAGTTGGTCGAGTAGTTGGTCGAGTAGTTGGTCGAGTGATTGGTGGAGAAGTCGGTCGAGTGGTCGGTCGAGTAGTTGGTCGAGTAGTTGGCCGAGTAGCTGGTCGAGTAGTTGGTCGAGTAGTTGGTCGAGCGATTGGTCGAGTAGTTGGTCGAGTAGTTGGTCGAGTAGTTGGTCGAATAGTTGGTTGAGTAGCTGGTCGAGTAGTTGGTCGAGTAGTTGGTCGAGTGATTGGTCGAGTAGTCGGTCGAGTGGTCGGTCGAGTAGTTGGTCTAGTAGTTGGTCGAGTAGTTGGTCGAGTAGTTGGTCGAGTAGTTGGTCGAGTAGTTGTTCGAGTGATTGGTCGAGTGATTGGTCGAGTTGTTGGTCAAGTAGTTGGTTGAGCAGTTGGTCGAGTAGCTCGTCGAGTAGTTGGTCGAGTAGGTGGTCGAGTAGTTGGTCGAGCGATTGGTCGAGTAGCTGGTCGAGTAGTTGGTCGAGTGATTGCTCCAGTAGTTGGTCGAGTGATTGGTCGAGTAGTTGGTCTAGTAGTTGGTCGAGTAGTTGGTCGAGTAGTTGGTCGAGTAGTTGGTCGAGTAGTTGGTCGAGCGATTGGTCGAGTAGTTGGTCGAGTTGTTGGTCAAGTAGTTGGTCGAGTAGTTGGTCGAGTAGTTGGTCGAGTAGTTGGTTGAGTAGTTGGTCGAGTAGTTGGTCGAGTAGTTGGTCGAGTGATTGGTGGAGAAGTCGGTCGAGTGGTCGGTCGAGTAGTTGGTCGAGTAGTTGGCCGAGTAGTTGGTCGAGTAGTTGGTCGAGTAGTTGGTCGAGCGATTGGTCGAGTAGTTGGTCGAGTAGTTGGTCGAGTAGTTGGTCGAATAGTTGGTTGAGTAGCTGGTCGAGTAGTTGGTCGAGTAGTTGGTCGAGTGATTGGTCGAGTAGTCGGTCGAGTGGTCGGTCGAGTAGTTGGTCGAGTAGTTGGTCGAGTGATTGGTCGAGTAAATGGTCGAGTAGTTGGTCGAGTAGTTGGTCGAGTAGTTGGTCGAGTAGTTGTTCGAGTGATTGGTCGAGTGGTCGGTCGAGTGGTCGGTCGAGTAGTTGGTCGAGTAGCTGGTCGAGTAGTTGGTCGAGTGATTGCTCCAGTAGTTGGTCGAGTGATTGGTCGAGTAGTTGGTCTAGTAGTTGGTCGAGTAGTTGGTCGAGTAGTTGGTCGAGTAGTTGGTCGAGTAGTTGTTCGAGTGATTGGTCGAGTGATTGGTCGAGTTGTTGGTCAAGTAGTTGGTTGAGCAGTTGGTCGAGTAGCTCGTCGAGTAGTTGGTCGAGTAGGTGGTCGAGTAGTTGGTCGAGCGATTGGTCGAGTAGTTGGTCGAGTAGTTGGTCGAGTAGTTGGTCGAGTAGTTGGTCGAGTAGTTGGTCGACCGATTGGTCGAGTAGTTGGTCGAGTAGTTGGTCGAGTAGTTGGTCGAGTAGTTGGTTGAGTAGTTGGTCGAGTAGTTGGTCGAGTGGTTGGTCGAGTAGTTGGTCGAGTGATTGGTCGAGTAGTCGGTTGAGTGGTCGGTCGAGTAGTTGGTCTAGTAGTTGGTCGAGTAGTTGGTCGAGTAGTTGGTCGAGTAGGTGGTCGAGTAGTTTGTCGAGTAGTTGGTCGAGTAGTTGGTCGAGTGATTGGTCGAGTAGTTGGTCGAGTAGTCGGTCGAGTGGTAAGTCGAGTAGTTGGTCGAGTAGTTGGTCGAGTAGTTGGTCGAGTAGTTTGTCGAGATGTTGGTCGAGTAGTTGGTCGAGTGATTGGTCGAGTAGTTGGTCGAGTAGTTGGTTCAGTATTTGGTCGAGTAGTTGGTCGAGTAGTTGGTCGAGTGATTGGTCGAGTAGTTGTTCGAGTAGTTGGTCGAGTAGTTGGTCGAGTAGTTGGTCGAGCAGTTGGCCGAGTAGTTGGTAGAGTAGTTGGTCGAGTAGTTGGTCGAGTTGTTGGTCGAGAAGTTGGTCGAGTAGTTAGTCGAGTAGTTGGTCGAGCGATTGCTCGAGTAGTTGGTCGAGTTATTGGTCGAGTAGTCGGTCGAGTAGTTGGTCGAGTAGTTGGTTTAGTAGTTGGTCGAGTAGTTGGTCGAGTAGTTGTTCGAGTGATTGGTCGAGTGGTCGGTCGAATGGTCGGTCGAGTAGTTGGTCGAGTAGCTGGTCGAGTAGTTGGTTGAGTGATTGCTCCAGTAGTTGGTCGAGTGATTGGTCGAGTAGTTGGTCTAGTAGTTGGTCGAGTAGTTGGTCGAGTAGCTGGTCGAGTAGTTGGTCGAGCGATTGGTTTAGTGATTGGTCGAGAAGTCGGTCGAGTGGTGGGTCGAGTAATTGGTCGAGTAGTTGGTCGAGTAGTTGGTCGAGTAGATGGTCGAGTAGTTGGTCGAGTAGTTGGTCGAGTAGTTGGTCGAGTGATTGGTCGAGTAGTTGGTCGAGTAGTTGGTCGAGTAGTTGTTCGAGTGATTGGTCGAGTGGTCGGTCGAGTGGTCGGTCGAGTAGTTGGTTGAGTAATTAGTCGAGTAGTTGGTCGAGTAGTTGGTCGAGTAATTGGTCGAATAGTTGGTCGAGTAGCTGGTCGAGTAGTTGGTCGAGTAGTTGGACGAGTAGTTGGTCGAGTAGTTGGTCGAGAAGTTGGTCGAGTAGTTGGTCGAGTGATTGGTCGAGTGATTGGTCGAGTAGTTGGTCGAGTAGTTGGTTGAGTAGTTGGTTGAGTAGTTGGTCGAGAAGTTGGTCGAGTAGTGGGTCGAGTAGTTGGTAGAGTAGTTGGTTGAGTAGGTGGTCGAGTAGTTGGTCGAGTGATTGGTCGAGTAGTTGGTTGAGTAGTTGGTTGAGTAGTTGGTCGAGTAGTTGGTCGAGTAGTGGGTCGAGTGATTGGTCGAGTAGTCGGTCGAGTGGTCGGTCGAGTAGTTGGTCGAGTAGTTGGTCGAGTAGTTGGTCGAGTAGTTGGTTGAGTAGTTGGTCGAGTAGTTGGTCGAGTGATTGGTCGAGTAGTTGGTCGAGTATTTGGTCGAGTGATTGATCGAGTAGTTGGTCGAGTAGTTGGTCGAGTGATTGGTCGAGTAGTTGGTCGAGTAGTTGGTCGAGTAGTTGTTCAAGTGATTGGTCGAGTGGTCGGTCGAGTGGTCGGTTGAGTAGTTGGTCGTGTGATTGGTCGAGTAGTTGGTTGAGTAGTTGGTCGAGTAGTTGTTCGAGTAGTTGGTCGAGTGATTTGTCGAGTAGTCGGTCAAGTAGTTGGTCGAGTAGTTGGTTGAGTAGTTGGTCAACTAGTGGGTCGAGTAGTTGGTCGAGTAGTTGGTCGAGAAGTCGGTCGAGTAGGTGGTCGAGTAGTTGGTAGAGTAGTTGGTTGAGTAGTCGGTCGAGTGGTCGGTCGAGTAGTTGGTCGAGTAGTTGGTCGAGTAGTTGGTCGAGTAGTTAGTCGAGTAGTTGGACGAGCAGTTGGTCGAGTTGTTGGTCGAGTAGTTGGTCGAGTGATTAGTCGAGTAGTTGGTCGAGTAGATGGTCGAGCGATTGGTTTAGTGATTGGTCGAGAAGTCGGTCGAGTGGTGGGTCGAGTAGTTGGTCGAGTAGTTGGTCGAGTAGTTGGTTGAGTAGTTGGTCGAGTAGTTGGTCGAGTAATTGGTCGAGTGATTGGTGGAGAAGTCGGTCGAGTGGTCGGTCGAGTAGTTGGTCGAGTAGTTGGCCGAGTAGTTGGTCGAGTAGTTGGTCGAGTAGTTGATCGAGCGATTGGTCGAGTAGTTGGTCGAGTAGTTGGTCGAGTAGTTGGTCGAATAGTTGGTTGAGTAGTTGGTCGAGTAGTTGGTCGAGTAGTTGGTCGAGTGATTGGTCGAGTAGTCGGTCGAGTGGTCGGTCGAGTAGTTGGTCGAGTAGTTGGTCGAGTGATTGGTCGAGTAAATGGTCGAGTAGTTGGTCGAGTAGTTGGTCGAGTAGTTGGTCGAGTGATTGGTCGAGTAGTTGGTCGAGTAGTTGGTCGAGTAGTTGTTCGAGTGATTGGTCGAGTGGTCGGTCGAGTGGTCGGTCGAGTAGTTGGTCGAGTAGCTGGTCGAGGAGTTGGTCGAGTGATTGCTCCAGTAGTTGGTCGAGTGATTGGTCGAGTAGTTGGTCTAGTAGTTGGTCGAGTAGTTGGTCGAGTGATTGGTAGTGTAGTTGGTTGAGTAATTAGTCGAGTAGTTGGTCGAGTAGTTCGTCGAGTAGTTGGTCGAGTGATTGGTCGAGTGGTCGGTCGAGTGGTCGGTCGAGTAGTTGGTCGAGTAGTTGGTCGAGTAGTTGGTCGAGTAGTTGGTCGAGTGATTGCTCCAGTAGTTGGTCGAGTAGTTGGTCGAGTAATTAGACGAGTAGTTGGTCGAGTAGTTGGTCGAGCGATTGATCGAGTGATTGGTCGAGTAGTTGGTCGAGTAGTTGGTCGAGTGATTGATCGAGTAGTTGGTCGAGTAGTTGGTCGAGTAGTTGGTCGAGTAGTTGGTCGAGTAGTTGGTCGAGTAGTTGGTCGAGTGATTGGTCGAGTAGTCGGTCGAGTGGTCGGTCGAGTAGTTGGTCGAGTAGTTGGTCGAGTAGTTGGTCGAGTAGATGGTCGCGTAGTTGGTCGAGTAGTTGGTCGAGTAGTTGGTCCAGTGATTGGTCGAGTAGTTGGTCGAGTAGTTGGTCGAGTAGTTGTTCGAGTGATTGGTCGAGTGGTCCGTCGAGTGGTCCGTCGAGTGGTTGGTCGAGTAGTTGGTCGAGCAGCTGGTCGAGTAGTTGGTCGAGCGATTGGTTTAGTGATTGGTCGAGAAGTCGGTCGAGTGGTGGGTCGAGTAGTTGGTCGAGTAGTTGGTCGAGTAGTTGTCTGAGTAGTTGGTCGAGTAGTTGGTCGAGTAATTGGTCGAGTGATTGGTGGAGAAGTCGGTCGAGTGGTCGGTCGAGTAGTTGGTCGAGTAGTTGGCCGAGTAGTTGGTCGAGTAGTTGGTCGAGTAGTTGATCGAGCGATTGGTCGAGTAGTTGGTCGAGTAGTTGGTCGAGTAGTTGGTCGAATAGTTGGTCGAGTAGTTGGTCGAGTAGTTGGTCGAGTAGTTGGTCGAGTAGTTGGTCGAGATGTTGGTCGAGTAGTTGGTCGAGTGATTGGTCGAGTAGTTGGTCGAGTAGTTGGTTCAGTATTTGGTCGAGTAGTTGGTCGAGTAGTTGGTCGAGTGATTGGTCGAGTAGTTGTTCGAGTAGTTGGTCGAGTAGTTGGTCGAGTAGTTGGTCGAGCAGTTGGCCGAGTAGTTGGTCGAGTAGTTGGTCGAGTAGTTGGTCGAGTTGTTGGTCGAGTAGTTGGTCGAGTAGTTAGTCGAGTAGTTGGTCGAGCGATTGCTCGAGTAGTTGGTCGAGTGATTGGTCGAGTAGTCGGTCGAGTAGTTGGTCGAGTAGTTGGTTTAGTAGATGGTCGAGTAGTGGGTCAAGTAGTTGGTCGAGTGATTGGTCGAGTTGTTGGTCAAGTAGTTGGTCGAGTAGTTGGTCGAGTAGTTGGTCGAGTAGTTGGTTGAGTAGTTGGTCGAGTAGTTGGTCGAGTAGTTGGTCGAGTGATTGGTGGAGAAGTCGGTCGAGTGGTCGGTCGAATAGTTGGTCGAGTAGTTGGCCGAGTAGTTGGTCGAGTAGTTGGTCGAGTAGTTGGTCGAGCGATTGGTCGAGTAGTTGGTCGAGTAGTTGGTCGAGTAGTTGGTCGAATAGTTGGTTGAGTAGCTGGTCGAGTAGTTGGTCGAGTAGTTGGTCGAGTGATTGGTCGAGTAGTCGGTCGAGTGGTCGGTCGAGTAGTTGGTCGAGTAGTTGGTCGAGTGATTGGTCGAGTAAATGGTCGAGTAGTTGGTCGAGTAGTTGGTCGAGTAGTTGGTCGAGTAGTTGTTCGAGTGATTGGTCGAGTGGTCGGTCGAGTGGTCGGTCGAGTAGTTGGTCGAGTAGCTGGTCGAGTAGTTGGTCGAGTGATTGCTCCAGTAGTTGGTCGAGTGATTGGTCGAGTAGTTGGTCTAGTAGTTGGTCGAGTAGTTGGTCGAGTAGTTGGTCGAGTAGTTGGTCGAGTAGTTGTTCGAGTGATTGGTCGAGTGATTGGTCGAGTTGTTGGTCAAGTAGTTGGTTGAGCAGTTGGTCGAGTAGCTCGTCGAGTAGTTGGTCGAGTAGGTGGTCGAGTAGTTGGTCGAGCGATTGGTCGAGTAGTTGGTCGAGTAGTTGGTCGAGTAGTTGGTCGAGTAGTTGGTCGAGTAGTTGGTCGACCGATTGGTCGAGTAGTTGGTCGAGTAGTTGGTCGAGTAGTTGGTCGAGTAGTTGGTTGAGTAGTTGGTCGAGTAGTTGGTCGAGTGGTTGGTCGAGTAGTTGGTCGAGTGATTGGTCGAGTAGTCGGTTGAGTGGTCGGTCGAGTAGTTGGTCTAGTAGTTGGTCGAGTAGTTGGTCGAGTAGTTGGTCGAGTAGGTGGTCGAGTAGTTTGTCGAGTAGTTGGTCGAGTCGTTGGTCGAGTGATTGGTCGAGTAGTTGGTCGAGTAGTCGGTCGAGTGGTAAGTCGAGTAGTTGGTCGAGTAGTTGGTCGAGTAGTTGGTCGAGTAGTTGGTCGAGTAGTTGGTCGAGATGTTGGTCGAGTAGTTGGTCGAGTGATTGGTCGAGTAGTTGGTCGAGTAGTTGGTTCAGTATTTGGTCGAGTAGTTGGTCGAGTAGTTGGTCGAGTGATTGGTCGAGTAGTTGTTCGAGTAGTTGGTCGAGTAGTTGGTCGAGTAGTTGGTCGAGCAGTTGGCCGAGTAGTTGGTAGAGTAGTTGGTCGAGTAGTTGGTCGAGTTGTTGGTCGAGAAGTTGGTCGAGTAGTTAGTCGAGTAGTTGGTCGAGCGATTGCTCGAGTAGTTGGTCGAGTGATTGGTCGAGTAGTCGGTCGAGTAGTTGGTCGAGTAGTTGGTTTAGTAGTTGGTCGAGTAGTTGGTCGAGTAGTTGTTCGAGTGATTGGTCGAGTGGTCGGTCGAGTGGTCGGTCGAGTAGTTGGTCGAGTAGCTGGTCGAGTAGTTGGTTGAGTGATTGCTCCAGTAGTTGGTCGAGTGATTGGTCGAGTAGTTGGTCTAGTAGTTGGTCGAGTAGTTGGTCAAGTAGCTGGTCGAGTAGTTGGTCGAGCGATTGGTTTAGTGATTGGTCGAGAAGTCGGTCGAGTGGTGGGTCGAGTAATTGGTCGAGTAGTTGGTCGAGTAGTTGGTCGAGTAGATGGTCGAGTAGTTGGTCGAGTAGTTGGTCGAGTAGTTGGTCGAGTGATTGGTCGAGTAGTTGGTCGAGTAGTTGGTCGAGTAGTTGTTCGAGTGATTGGTCGAGTGGTCGGTCGAGTGGTCGGTCGAGTAGTTGGTTGAGTAATTAGTCGAGTAGTTGGTCGAGTAGTTGGTCGAGTAATTGGTCGAATAGTTGGTCGAGTAGCTGGTCGAGTAGTTGGTCGAGTAGTTGGACGAGTAGTTGGTCGAGTAGTTGGTCGAGAAGTTGGTCGAGTAGTTGGTCGAGTGATTGGTCGAGTGATTGGTCGAGTAGTTGGTCGAGTAGTTGGTTGAGTAGTTGGTTGAGTAGTTGGTCGAGAAGTTGGTCGAGTAGTGGGTCGAGTAGTTGGTAGAGTAGTTGGTTGAGTAGGTGGTCGAGTAGTTGGTCGAGTGATTGGTCGAGTAGTTGGTTGAGTAGTTGGTTGAGTAGTTGGTCGAGTAGTTGGTCGAGTAGTGGGTCGAGTGATTGGTCGAGTAGTCGGTCGAGTGGTCGGTCGAGTAGTTGGTCGAGTAGTTGGTCGAGTAGTTGGTCGAGTAGTTGGTTGAGTAGTTGGTCGAGTAGTTGGTCGAGTGATTGGTCGAGTAGTTGGTCGAGTATTTGGTCGAGTGATTGATCGAGTAGTTGGTCGAGTAGTTGGTCGAGTGATTGGTCGAGTAGTTGGTCGAGTAGTTGGTCGAGTAGTTGTTCAAGTGATTGGTCGAGTGGTCGGTCGAGTGGTCGGTTGAGTAGTTGGTCGTGTGATTGGTCGAGTAGTTGGTTGAGTAGTTGGTCGAGTAGTTGGTCGAGTAGTTGGTCGAGTGATTTGTCGAGTAGTCGGTCAAGTAGTTGGTCGAGTAGTTGGTTGAGTAGTTGGTCAACTAGTGGGTCGAGTAGTTGGTCGAGTAGTTGGTCGAGTAGTCGGTCGAGTAGGTGGTCGAGTAGTTGGTAGAGTAGTTGGTTGAGTAGTCGGTCGAGTGGTCGGTCGAGTAGTTGGTCGAGTAGTTGGTCGAGTAGTTGGTCGAGTAGTTGGTCGAGTAGTTGGACGAGCAGTTGGTCGAGTTGTTGGTCGAGTAGTTGGTCGAGTGATTAGTCGAGTAGTTGGTCGAGTAGTTGGTCGAGCGATTGGTTTAGTGATTGTTCGAGAAGTCGGTCGAGTGGTGGGTCGAGTAGTTGGTCGAGTAGTTGGTCGAGTAGTTGGTTGAGTAGTTGGTCGAGTAGTTGGTCGAGTAATTGGTCGAGTGATTGGTGGAGACGTCGGTCGAGTGGTCGGTCGAGTAGTTGGTCGAGTAGTTGGTTTAGTAGATGGTCGAGTAGTGGGTCAAGTAGTTGGTCGAGTGATTGGTCGAGTTGTTGGTCAAGTAGTTGGTCGAGTAGTTGGTCGAGTAGTTGGTCGAGTAGTTGGTTGAGTAGTTGGTCGAGTAGTTGGTCGAGTAGTTGGTCGAGTGATTGGTGGAGAAGTCGGTCGAGTGGTCGGTCGAATAGTTGGTCGAGTAGTTGGCCGAGTAGTTGGTCGAGTAGTTGGTCGAGTAGTTGGTCGAGCGATTGGTCGAGTAGTTGGTCGAGTAGTTGGTCGAGTAGTTGGTCGAATAGTTGGTTGAGTAGCTGGTCGAGTAGTTGGTCGAGTAGTCGGTCGAGTGGTCGGTCGAGTAGTTGGTCGAGTAGTTGGTCGAGTAGTTGGTCGAGTAGTTGGTTGAGTAGTTGGTCGAGTAGTTGGTCGAGTGATTGGTCGAGTAGTTGGTCGAGTATTTGGTCGAGTGATTGATCGAGTAGTTGGTCGAGTAGTTGGTCGAGTGATTGGTCGAGTAGTTGGTCGAGTAGTTGGTCGAGTAGTTGTTCAAGTGATTGGTCGAGTGGTCGGTCGAGTGGTCGGTTGAGTAGTTGGTCGTGTGATTGGTCGAGTAGTTGGTTGAGTAGTTGGTCGAGTAGTTGGTCGAGTAGTTGGTCGAGTGATTTGTCGAGTAGTCGGTCAAGTAGTTGGTCGAGTAGTTGGTTGAGTAGTTGGTCAACTAGTGGGTCGAGTAGTTGGTCGAGTAGTTGGTCGAGTAGTCGGTCGAGTAGGTGGTCGAGTAGTTGGTAGAGTAGTTGGTTGAGTAGTCGGTCGAGTGGTCGGTCGAGTAGTTGGTCGAGTAGTTGGTCGAGTAGTTGGTCGAGTAGTTGGTCGAGTAGTTGGACGAGCAGTTGGTCGAGTTGTTGGTCGAGTAGTTGGTCGAGTGATTAGTCGAGTAGTTGGTCGAGTAGTTGGTCGAGCGATTGGTTTAGTGATTGGTCGAGAAGTCGGTCGAGTGGTGGGTCGAGTAGTTGGTCGAGTAGTTGGTCGAGTAGTTGGTTGAGTAGTTGGTCGAGTAGTTGGTCGAGTAATTGGTCGAGTGATTGGTGGAGACGTCGGTCGAGTGGTCGGTCGAGTAGTTGGTCGAGTAGTTGGCCGAGTAGTTGGTCGAGTAGTTGGTCGAGTAGTTGATCGAGCGATTGGTCGAGTAGTTGGTCGAGTAGTTGGTCGAGTAGTTGGTCGAATAGTTGGTTGAGTAGTTGGTCGAGTAGTTGGTCGAGTAGTTGGTCGAGTGATTGGTCGAGTAGTCGGTCGAGTGGTCGGTCGAGTAGTTGGTCGAGTAGTTGGTCGAGTGATTGGTCGAGTAAATGGTCGAGTAGTTGGTCGAGTAGTTGGTCGAGTAGTTGGTCGAGTGATTGGTCGAGTAGTTGGTCGAGTAGTTGGTCGAGTAGTTGTTCGAGTGATTGGTCGAGTGGTCGGTCGAGTGGTCGGTCGAGTAGTTGGTCGAGTAGCTGGTCGAGGAGTTGGTCGAGTGATTGCTCCAGTAGTTGGTCGAGTGATTGGTCGAGTAGTTGGTCTAGTAGTTGGTCGAGTAGTTGGTCGAGTGATTGGTAAAGTAGTTGGTTGAGTAATTAGTCGAGTAGTTGGTCGAGTAGTTCGTCGAGTAGTTGGTCGAGTGATTGGTCGAGTGGTCGGTCGAGTGGTCGGTCGAGTAGTTGGTCGAGTAGTTGGTCGAGTAGTTGGTCGAGTAGTTGGTCGAGTGATTGCTCCAGTAGTTGGTCGAGTAGTTGGTCGAGTAATTAGACGAGTAGTTGGTCGAGTAGTTGGTCGAGCGATTGGTCGAGTGATTGGTCGAGTAGTTGGTCGAGTAGTTGGTCGAGTGATTGATCGAGTAGTTGGTCGAGTAGTTGGTCGAGTAGTTGGTCGAGTAGTTGGTCGAGTAGTTGGTCGAGTAGTTGGTCGAGTGATTGGTCGAGTAGTCGGTCGAGTGGTCGGTCGAATAGTTGGTCGAGTAGTTGGTCGAGTAGTTGGTCGAGTAGATGGTCGAGTAGTTGGTCGAGTAGTTGGTCGAGTAGTTGGTCCAGTGATTGGTCGAGTAGTTGGTCGAGTAGTTGGTCGAGTAGTTGTTCGAGTGATTGGTCGAGTGGTCCGTCGAGTGGTCCGTCGAGTGGTTGGTCGAGTAGTTGGTCGAGCAGCTGGTCGAGTAGTTGGTCGAGTGATTGCTCCAGTAGTTGTTCGAGTGATTGGTCGAGTAGTTGGTCTAGTAGATGGTCGAGTAGTTGGTCGAGTAGTTGGTCGAATAGTTGGTTGAGTAGTTGTTCGAGTAGTTGGTCGAGTAGTTGGTCGAGTGATTGGTCGAGTAGTCGGTCGAGTGGTCGGTCGAGTAGTTGGTCGAGTAGTTGGTCGAGTGATTGGTCGAGTAGTTGGTCGAGTGATTGCTCCAGTAGTTGGTCGAGTAGTTGGTCGAGTAATTAGACGAGTAGTTGGTCGAGTAGTTGGTCGAGCGATTGGTCGAGTGATTGGTCGAGTAGTTGGTCGAGTAGTTGGTCGAGTGATTGATCGAGTAGTTGGTCGAGTAGTTGGTCGAGTAGTTGGTCGAGTAGTTGGTCGAGTAGTTGGTCGAGTAGTTGGTCGAGTAGGTGGTCGAGTGATTGGTCGAGTAGTCGGTCGAGTGGTCGGTCGAGTAGTTGGTCGAGTAGTTGGTCGAGTAGTTGGTCGAGTAGATGGTCGAGTAGTTGGTCGAGTAGTTGGTCGAGAAGTTGGTCGAGTAGTTGGTCGAGTGATTGGTCGAGTGATTGGTCGAGTAGTTGGTCGAGTAGTTGGTCGAGTAGTTGGACAAGTAGTTGGTCGAGTAGTTGGTCGAGAAGTTTGTCGAGTAGTTGGTCGAGTGATTGGTCGAGTGATTGGTCGAGTAGTTGGTCGAGTAGTTGGTCGAGTAGTTGGTCGAGTAGTTGGTCGAGTGATTGGTCGAGTAGTTGGTCGAGTAGTTGGTCGAGTGATTGATCGAGTAGTTGGTCGAGTAGTTGGTCGAGTAGTTGGTCGAGTAGTTGGTCGAGTAGTTGGTCGAGTAGTTGGTCGAGTAGTTGGTCGAGTAGTTGGTCGAGTGATTGGTCGAGTGGTCCGTCGAGTGGTTGGTCGAGTAGTTGGTCGAGCAGCTGGTCGAGCAGTTGGTCGAGTGATTGCTCCAGTAGTTGGTCGAGTGATTGGTCGAGTAGTTGGTCTAGTAGTTGGTCGAGTAGTTGGTCGAGCGATTGGTCGAGTAGTTGGTCGAGTAGTTGGTCGAGTAGTTGGACGAGTAGTTGGTCGAGTAGTTGGTCGAGTAGTTGGTCGAGTAGTTGGTCGAGTAGTTGGTCGAGTAGTTGGTCGAGTAGTTGGTCGAGTAGTTGGTCGAGTAGTCGGTCGAGTAGTTGGTCGAGTAGGTGGTCGAGTGATTGGTCGAGTAGTCGGTCGAGTGGTCGGTCGAGTAGTTGGTCGAGTAGTTGGTCGAGTAGTTGGTCGAGTAGATGGTCGAGTAGTTGGTCGAGTAGTTGGTCGAGAAGTTGGTCGAGTAGTTGTTCGAGTGATTGTTCGAGTGATTGGTCGAGTAGTTGGTCGAGTAATTGGTCGAGTAGTTGGACAAGTAGTTGGTCGAGTAGTTGGTCGAGAAGTTGGTCGAGTAGTTGGTCGAGTGATTGGTCGAGTGATTGGTCGAGTAGTTGGTCGAGTAGTTGGTCAAGTAGTTGGTCGAGTAGTTGGTCGAGTAGTTGGTCGAGTAGTTGGTCGAGTGATTGGTCGAGTAGTTGGTCGAGTAGTTGGTCGAGTGATTGATCGAGTAGTTGGTCGAGTAGTTGGTCGAGTAGTTGGTCGAGTAGTTGGTCGAGTAGTTGGTCGAGTAGTTTGTCGAGTAGTTGGTCGAGTAGGTGGTCGAGTGATTGGTCGAGTAGTCGGTCGAGTGGTCGGTCGAGTAGTTGGTCGAGTAGTTGGTCGAGTAGATGGTCGAGTAGTTGGTCGAGTAGTTGGTCGAGAAGTTGGTCGAGTAGTTGGTCGAGAGATTGGTCGAGTGATTGGTCGAGTAGTTGGTCGAGTAGTTGGTCAAGTAGTTGGTCGAGTAGTTGGTCGAGTAGTTGGTCGAGTAGTTGGTCGAGTAGTTGGTCGAGTAGTTGGTCGAGTAGTTGGTCGAGTAGTTGGTCGAGTAGTTGGTCAAGTAGTTGGTCGAGTGATTGGTCGAGTTGTTGGTCAAGTAGTTGGTCGAGTAGTTGGTCGACCGATTGGTCGAGTAGTTGGTCGAGTAGTTGGTCGAGTAGTTGGTCGAGTAGTTGGTTGAGTAGTTGGTCGAGTAGTTGGTCGAGTGGTTGGTCGAGTATTTGGTCGAGTGATTGGTCGAGTAGTCGGTTGAGTGGTCGGTCGAGTAGTTGGCCTAGTAGTTGGTCTAGTAGTTGGTCGAGTAGTTGGTCGAGTGATTGGTCGAGTGATTGGTCGAGTAGTTGGTCGAGTAGTTGGTTGAGTAGTTGGTTGAGTAGTTGGTCGAGTAGCTGGTCGAGTAGTTGGTCGAGTAGTTGGACGAGTAGTTGGTCGAGTAGTTGGTCGAGAAGTTGGTCGAGTAGTTGGTCGAGTGATTGGTCGAGTGATTGGTCGAGTAGTTGGTCGAGTAGTTGGTTGAGTAGTTGGTTGAGTAGTTGGTCGAGAAGTTGGTCGAGTAGTGGGTCGAGTAGTTGGTAGAGTAGTTGGTTGAGTAGGTGGTCGAGTAGTTGGTCGAGTGATTGGTCGAGTAGTTGGTTGAGTAGTTGGTTGAGTAGTTGGTCGAGTAGTTGGTCGAGTAGTGGGTCGAGTGATTGGTCGAGTAGTCGGTCGAGTGGTCGGTCGAGTAGTTGGTCGAGTAGTTGGTCGAGTAGTTGGTCGAGTAGTTGGTTGAGTAGTTGGTCGAGTAGTTGGTCGAGTGATTGGTCGAGTAGTTGGTCGAGTATTTGGTCGAGTGATTGATCGAGTAGTTGGTCGAGTAGTTGGTCGAGTGATTGGTCGAGTAGTTGGTCGAGTAGTTGGTCGAGTAGTTGTTCAAGTGATTGGTCGAGTGGTCGGTCGAGTGGTCGGTTGAGTAGTTGGTCGTGTGATTGGTCGAGTAGTTGGTTGAGTAGTTGGTCGAGTAGTTGGTCGAGTAGTTGGTCGAGTGATTTGTCGAGTAGTCGGTCAAGTAGTTGGTCGAGTAGTTGGTTGAGTAGTTGGTCAACTAGTGGGTCGAGTAGTTGGTCGAGTAGTTGGTCGAGTAGTCGGTCGAGTAGGTGGTCGAGTAGTTGGTAGAGTAGTTGGTTGAGTAGTCGGTCGAGTGGTCGGTCGAGTAGTTGGTCGAGTAGTTGGTCGAGTAGTTGGTCGAGTAGTTGGTCGAGTAGTTGGACGAGCAGTTGGTCGAGTTGTTGGTCGAGTAGTTGGTCGAGTGATTAGTCGAGTAGTTGGTCGAGTAGTTGGTCGAGCGATTGGTTTAGTGATTGGTCGAGAAGTCGGTCGAGTGGTGGGTCGAGTAGTTGGTCGAGTAGTTGGTCGAGTAGTTGGTTGAGTAGTTGGTCGAGTAGTTGGTCGAGTAATTGGTCGAGTGATTGGTGGAGACGTCGGTCGAGTGGTCGGTCGAGTAGTTGGTCGAGTAGTTGGCCGAGTAGTTGGTCGAGTAGTTGGTCGAGTAGTTGATCGAGCGATTGGTCGAGTAGTTGGTCGAGTAGTTGGTCGAGTAGTTGGTCGAATAGTTGGTTGAGTAGTTGGTCGAGTAGTTGGTCGAGTAGTTGGTCGAGTGATTGGTCGAGTAGTCGGTCGAGTGGTCGGTCGAGTAGTTGGTCGAGTAGTTGGTCGAGTGATTGGTCGAGTAAATGGTCGAGTAGTTGGTCGAGTAGTTGGTCGAGTAGTTGGTCGAGTGATTGGTCGAGTAGTTGGTCGAGTAGTTGGTCGAGTAGTTGTTCGAGTGATTGGTCGAGTGGTCGGTCGAGTGGTCGGTCGAGTAGTTGGTCGAGTAGCTGGTCGAGGAGTTGGTCGAGTGATTGCTCCAGTAGTTGGTCGAGTGATTGGTCGAGTAGTTGGTCTAGTAGTTGGTCGAGTAGTTGGTCGAGTGATTGGTAGTGTAGTTGGTTGAGTAATTAGTCGAGTAGTTGGTCGAGTAGTTCGTCGAGTAGTTGGTCGAGTGATTGGTCGAGTGGTCGGTCGAGTGGTCGGTCGAGTAGTTGGTCGAGTAGTTGGTCGAGTAGTTGGTCGAGTAGTTGGTCGAGTGATTGCTCCAGTAGTTGGTCGAGTAGTTGGTCGAGTAATTAGACGAGTAGTTGGTCGAGTAGTTGGTCGAGCGATTGGTCGAGTGATTGGTCGAGTAGTTGGTCGAGTAGTTGGTCGAGTGATTGATCGAGTAGTTGGTCGAGTAGTTGGTCGAGTAGTTGGTCGAGTAGTTGGTCGAGTAGTTGGTCGAGTAGTTGGTCGAGTGATTGGTCGAGTAGTCGGTCGAGTGGTCGGTCGAATAGTTGGTCGAGTAGTTGGTCGAGTAGTTGGTCGAGTAGATGGTCGAGTAGTTGGTCGAGTAGTTGGTCGAGTAGTTGGTCCAGTGATTGGTCGAGTAGTTGGTCGAGTAGTTGGTCGAGTAGTTGTTCGAGTGATTGGTCGAGTGGTCCGTCGAGTGGTCCGTCGAGTGGTTGGTCGAGTAGTTGGTCGAGCAGCTGGTCGAGTAGTTGGTCGAGTGATTGCTCCAGTAGTTGTTCGAGTGATTGGTCGAGTAGTTGGTCTAGTAGATGGTCGAGTAGTTGGTCGAGTAGTTGGTCGAATAGTTGGTTGAGTAGTTGGTCGAGTAGTTGGTCGAGTAGTTGGTCGAGTGATTGGTCGAGTAGTCGGTCGAGTGGTCGGTCGAGTAGTTGGTCGAGTAGTTGGTCGAGTGATTGGTCGAGTAGTTGGTCGAGTGATTGCTCCAGTAGTTGGTCGAGTAGTTGGTCGAGTAATTAGACGAGTAGTTGGTCGAGTAGTTGGTCGAGCGATTGGTCGAGTGATTGGTCGAGTAGTTGGTCGAGTAGTTGGTCGAGTGATTGATCGAGTAGTTGGTCGAGTAGTTGGTCGAGTAGTTGGTCGAGTAGTTGGTCGAGTAGTTGGTCGAGTAGTTGGTCGAGTAGGTGGTCGAGTGATTGGTCGAGTAGTCGGTCGAGTGGTCGGTCGAGTAGTTGGTCGAGTAGTTGGTCGAGTAGTTGGTCGAGTAGATGGTCGAGTAGTTGGTCGAGTAGTTGGTCGAGAAGTTGGTCGAGTAGTTGGTCGAGTGATTGGTCGAGTGATTGGTCGAGTAGTTGGTCGAGTAGTTGGTCGAGTAGTTGGACAAGTAGTTGGTCGAGTAGTTGGTCGAGAAGTTTGTCGAGTAGTTGGTCGAGTGATTGGTCGAGTGATTGGTCGAGTAGTTGGTCGAGTAGTTGGTCGAGTAGTTGGTCGAGTAGTTGGTCGAGTGATTGGTCGAGTAGTTGGTCGAGTAGTTGGTCGAGTGATTGATCGAGTAGTTGGTCGAGTAGTTGGTCGAGTAGTTGGTCGAGTAGTTGGTCGAGTAGTTGGTCGAGTAGTTGGTCGAGTAGTTGGTCGAGTAGTTGGTCGAGTGATTGGTCGAGTGGTCCGTCGAGTGGTTGGTCGAGTAGTTGGTCGAGCAGCTGGTCGAGCAGTTGGTCGAGTGATTGCTCCAGTAGTTGGTCGAGTGATTGGTCGAGTAGTTGGTCTAGTAGTTGGTCGAGTAGTTGGTCGAGCGATTGGTCGAGTAGTTGGTCGAGTAGTTGGTCGAGTAGTTGGACGAGTAGTTGGTCGAGTAGTTGGTCGAGTAGTTGGTCGAGTAGTTGGTCGAGTAGTTGGTCGAGTAGTTGGTCGAGTAGTTGGTCGAGTAGTTGGTCGAGTAGTCGGTCGAGTAGTTGGTCGAGTAGGTGGTCGAGTGATTGGTCGAGTAGTCGGTCGAGTGGTCGGTCGAGTAGTTGGTCGAGTAGTTGGTCGAGTAGTTGGTCGAGTAGATGGTCGAGTAGTTGGTCGAGTAGTTGGTCGAGAAGTTGGTCGAGTAGTTGTTCGAGTGATTGGTCGAGTGATTGGTCGAGTAGTTGGTCGAGTAATTGGTCGAGTAGTTGGACAAGTAGTTGGTCGAGTAGTTGGTCGAGAAGTTGGTCGAGTAGTTGGTCGAGTGATTGGTCGAGTGATTGGTCGAGTAGTTGGTCGAGTAGTTGGTCAAGTAGTTGGTCGAGTAGTTGGTCGAGTAGTTGGTCGAGTAGTTGGTCGAGTGATTGGTCGAGTAGTTGGTCGAGTAGTTGGTCGAGTGATTGATCGAGTAGTTGGTCGAGTAGTTGGTCGAGTAGTTGGTCGAGTAGTTGGTCGAGTAGTTGGTCGAGTAGTTTGTCGAGTAGTTGGTCGAGTAGGTGGTCGAGTGATTGGTCGAGTAGTCGGTCGAGTGGTCGGTCGAGTAGTTGGTCGAGTAGTTGGTCGAGTAGATGGTCGAGTAGTTGGTCGAGTAGTTGGTCGAGAAGTTGGTCGAGTAGTTGGTCGAGTGATTGGTCGAGTGATTGGTCGAGTAGTTGGTCGAGTAGTTGGTCAAGTAGTTGGTCGAGTAGTTGGTCGAGTAGTTGGTCGAGTAGTTGGTCGAGTAGTTGGTCGAGTAGTTGGTCGAGTAGTTGGTCGAGTAGTTGGTCGAGTAGTTGGTCAAGTAGTTGGTCGAGTGATTGGTCGAGTTGTTGGTCAAGTAGTTGGTCGAGTAGTTGGTCGACCGATTGGTCGAGTAGTTGGTCGAGTAGTTGGTCGAGTAGTTGGTCGAGTAGTTGGTTGAGTAGTTGGTCGAGTAGTTGGTCGAGTGGTTGGTCGAGTATTTGGTCGAGTGATTGGTCGAGTAGTCGGTTGAGTGGTCGGTCGAGTAGTTGGCCTAGTAGTTGGTCTAGTAGTTGGTCGAGTAGTTGGTCGAGTAGGTGGTCGAGTAAATGGTCGAGTAGTTGGTCGAGTAGTTGGTCGAGTGATTGGTCGAGTAGTTGGTCGAGTAGTCGGTCGAGTGGTAAGTCGAGTAGTTGGTCGAGTAGTTGGTCGAGTAGTTGGTCGAGTAGTTGGTCGAGATGTTGGTCGAGTAGTTGGTCGAGCGATTGGTCGAGTAGTTGGTCGAGTAGTTGGTCGAGTAGTTGGTCGACCGATTGGTCGAGTAGTTGGTCGAGTAGTTGGTCGAGTAGTTGGTCGAGTAGTTGGTTGAGTAGTTGGTCGAGTAGTTGGTCGAGTGGTTGGTCGAGTAGTTGGTCGAGTGATTGGTCGAGTAGTCGGTTGAGTGGTCGGTCGAGTAGTTGGTCTAGTAGTTGGTCGAGTAGTTGGTCGAGTAGTTGGTCGAGTGATTGGTCGAGTAGTTGGTCGAGTAGTCGGTCGAGTGGTAAGTCGAGTAGTTGGTCGAGTAGTTGGTCGAGTAGTTGGTCGAGTAGTTGGTCGAGTAGTTGGTCGAGATGTTGGTCGAGTAGTTGGTCGAGTGATTGGTCGAGTAGTTGGTCGAGTAGTTGGTTCAGTATTTGGTCGAGTAGTTGGTCGAGTAGTTGGTCGAGTGATTGGTCGAGTAGTTGTTCGAGTAGTTGGTCGAGTAGTTGGTCGAGTAGTTGGTCGAGCAGTTGGCCGAGTAGTTGGTCGAGTAGTTGGTCGAGTAGTTGGTCGAGTTGTTGGTCGAGTAGTTGGTCGAGTAGTTAGTCGAGTAGTTGGTCGAGCGATTGCTCGAGTAGTTGGTCGAGTGATTGGTCGAGTAGTCGGTCGAGTAGTTGGTCGAGAAGTTGGTCGAGTAGTTGGTCGAGTAGTTGGTCGAGAAGTTGGTCGAGTAGTTGGTCGAGTGATTGGTCGAGTGATTGGTCGAGTAGTTGGTCGAGTAGTTGGTCAAGTAGTTGGTCGAGTAGTTGGTCGAGTAGTTGTTCGAGTGATTGGGCGAGTGGTCGGTCGAGTGGTCGGTCGAGTAGTTGGTCGAGTAGCTGGTCGAGTAGTTGGTCGAGTGATTGCTCCAGTAGTTGGTCGATTGATTGGTCGAGTAGTTGGTCTAGTAGTTGGTCGAGTAGTTGGTCGAGTGATTGGTCGTGTAGTTGGTTGAGTAATTAGTCGAGTAGTTGGTCGAGTAGTTCGTCGAGTAGTTGGTCGAGTGATTGGTCGAGTGGTCGGTCGAGTGGTCGGTCGAGTAGTTGGTCGAGTAGTTGGTCGAGTAGTTGGTCGAGTAGTTGGTCGAGTGATTGCTCCAGTAGTTGGTCGAGTAGTTGGTCGAGTAATTAGACGAGTAGTTGGTCGAGTAGTTAGTCGAGCGATTGGTCGAGTGATTGGTTGAGTAGTCGGTCGAGTGGTCGGTCGAGTAGTTGGTCGAGTAGTTGGTCGAGTAGTTGGTCGAGTAGTTGGTCGAGTGATTGGTCGAGTAGTCGGTCGAGTGGTCGGTCGAGTAGTTGGTCGAGTAGTTGGTCGAGTGATTGGTCGAGTAGTCGGTCGAGTGGTCGGTCGAGTAGTTGGTCGAGTAGTTGGTTTAGTAGTTGGTCGAGTAGTGGGTCAAGTAGTTGGTCGAGTGATTGGTCGAGTTGTTGGTCAAGTAGTTGGTCGAGTTGTTGGTCGAGTAGTTGGTCTAGTAGTTGGTTGAGTAGTTGGTCGAGTAGTTGGTCGAGTAGTTGGTCGAGTGATTGGTGGAGAAGTCGGTCGAGTGGTCGGTCGAGTAGTTGGTCGAGTAGTTGGCCGAGTAGTTGGTCGAGTAGTTGGTCGAGTAGTTGGTCGAGCGATTGGTCGAGTAGTTGGTCGAGTAGTTGGTCGAGTAGTTGGTCGAATAGTTGGTTGAGTAGTTGGTCGAGTAGTTGGTCGAGTAGTTGGTCGA
This sequence comes from Papilio elwesi, assembly GCA_029849275.1. Classification (NCBI taxonomy): domain Eukaryota; kingdom Metazoa; phylum Arthropoda; class Insecta; order Lepidoptera; family Papilionidae; genus Papilio; species Papilio elwesi. Next base: position 23,470 of record JANLBV010000079.1, read on the forward strand.
GTGATTGGTCGAGTAGTCGGTCGAGTGGTCGGTCGAGTAGTTGGTCGAGTAGTTGGTCGAGTGATTGGTCGAGTAGTTGGTCGAGTAGTTGGTCGAGTAGTTGTTCGAGTGATTCGTCGAGTGGTCGGTCGAGTGGTCGGTCGAGTAGTTGGTCGAGTAGCTGGTCGAGTAGTTGGTTGAGTGATTGCTCCAGTAGTTGGTCGAGTGATTGGTCGAGTAGTTGGTCTAGTAGTTGGTCGAGTAGTTGGTTGAGTGATTGGTCGTGTAGTTGGTTGAGTAATTAGTCGAGTAGTTGGTCGAGTAGTTCGTCGAGTAGTTGGTCGAGTGATTGGTCGAGTGGTCGGTCGAGTGGTCGGTCGAGTAGTTGGTCGAGTAGTTGGTCGAGTAGTTGGTCGAGTAGTTGGTCGAGTAGTTGGTCGAGTAGGTGGTCGAGTAGTTGGTCGAGTAGTTGGTCGAGTAGTTGGTCGAGTGATTGGTCGAGTAGTTGGTCGAGTAGTCGGTCGAGTGGTAAGTCGAGTAGTTGGTCGAGTAGTTGGTCGAGTAGTTGGTCGAGTAGTTGGTCGAGTAGTTGGTCGAGTAGTTGGTCGAGTAGTTGGTCGAGTAGTTGGTCGAGTAGTTGGTCGAGTAGTTGGTCGAGTAGTTGGTCGAGTAGTTGGTCGAGCGATTGGTCGAGTAGTTGGTCGAGTGATTGGTCGAGTAGTTGGTCGAGTAGTTGTTCGAGTGATTGGTCGAGTGGTCGGTCGAGTAGTTGGTCGAGTAGTTGGTCGAGTAGTTGGTCGAGTAGTTGGTAGAGTAGATGGTTGAGTAGGTGGTCGAGTAGTTGGTCGAGTGATTGGTAAAGTAGTTGGTTGAGTAGTTGGTTGAGTAGTTGGTCGAGTAGTTGGTCGAGCGATTGGTCGAGTAGTTGGTCGAGTAGTTGGTCGAGTAGTTGGTCGAGTAGTTGGTTGAGTAGTTGGTCGAGTAGTTGGTCGAGTAGTTGGTCGAGTAGTTGGTAGAGTAGTTAGTTGAGTAGGTGGTCGAGTAGTTGGTCGAGTGATTGGTCAAGTAGTTGGTTGAGTAGTTGGTTGAGTAGTTGGTCGAGTAGTTGGTCGAGTAGTTGGTCGAGTGATTGGTCGAGTATTCGCTCGAGTGGTCGGTCGAGTAGTTGGTCGAGTAGTTGGTTTAGTAGTTGGTCGAGTAGTGGGTCAAGTAGTTGGTTGAGTAGTTGGTCGAGTGATTGGTCGAGTGGTCGGTCGAGTGGTTGGTCGAGTAGTTGGTCGAGTAGCTCGTCGAGTGGTAGGTCAAGTAGGTGGTCGAGTAGTTGGTCGAGTGATTGCCCGAGTGGTAGGTCGAGTGGTCGGTCGAGTAGTTGGTCGAGCGATTGGTCGAGTAGTTGGTCGAGTAGTTGGTCGAGTAGTTGGTCGAGTAGTTGGTCGAGTAGTTGGTCGAGTAGTTGTTCGAGTGATTGGTCGAGTGGTCGGTCGAGTGGTCGGTCGAGTAGTTGGTCGAGTAGCTGGTCGAGTAGTTGGTTGAGTGATTGCTCCAGTAGTTGGTCGAGTGATTGGTCGAGTAGTTGGTCTAGTAGTTGGTCGTGTAGTTGGTGGAGTAGATGGTCGAGTAGTTGGTCGAGTAGTTGGTCGAGTAGTTGGTCGAGTAGTTGGTCGAGTAGTTGGTCGAGTAGTTGGTCGAGTAGTTGGTCGAGTAGTTGGTCGAGTAGTTGGTCGAGTAGTTGGTCGAGTAGTTGGTCGAGTAGTTGGTCGAGCGATTGGTCGAGTAGTTGGTCGAGTGATTGGTCGAGTAGTTGGTCGAGTAGTTGTTCGAGTGATTGGTCGAGTGGTCGGTCGAGTAGTTGGTCGAGTAGTTGGTCGAGTAGTTGGTCGAGTAGTTGGTAGAGTAGTTGGTTGAGTAGGTGGTCGAGTAGTTGGTCGAGTAGTTGGTCGAGTAGTTGGTCGAGTAGTTGGTCGAGTAGTTGGTCGAGCGATTGGTCGAGTAGTTGGTCAAGTGATTGGTCGAGTAGTTGGTCGAGTAGTTGTTCGAGTGATTGGTCGAGTGGTCGGTCGAGTAGTTGGTCGAGTAGTTGGTCGAGTAGTTGGTCGAGTAGTTGGTAGAGTAGTTGGTTGAGTAGGTGGTCGAGTAGTTGGTCGAGTGATTGGTCGAGTAGTTGGTTGAGTAGTTGGTTCAGTAGTTGGTTGAGTAGTTGGTCGAGTAGTTGGTCGAGTGATTGGTCGAGTAGTCGGTCGAGTGGTCTGTCGAGTAGTTGGTCGAGTAGTTGGTTTAGTAGTTGGTCGAGTAGTGGGTCAAGTAGTTGGTCGAGTGATTGGTTGAGTTGTTGGTCAAGTAGTTGGTCGAGTAGTTGGTCGAGTAGTTGGTCGAGTAGTTGGTCGAGTAGTTGGTTGAGTAGTTGGTCGAGTAGTTGGTCGAGGAGTTGGTCGAGTGATTGGTGGAGAAGTCGGTCGAGTGGTCGGTCGAGTAGTTGGTCGAGTAGTTGGCCGAGTAGTTGGTCGAGTAGTTGGTCGAGTAGTTGGTCGAGCGATTGGTCGAGTAGTTGGTCGAGTAGTTGGTCGAGTAGTTGGTCGAATAGTTGGTTGAGTAGTTGGTCGAGTAGTTGGTCGAGTAGTTGGTCGAGTGATTGGTCGAGTAGTCGGTCGAGTGGTCGGTCGAGTAGTTGGTCGAGTAGTTGGTCGAGTGATTGGTCGAGTAAATGGTCGAGTAGTTGGTCGAGTAGTTGGTCGAGTAGTTGGTCGAGTAGTTGTTCGAGTGATTGGTCGAGTGGCCGTCGAGTGGTCGGTCGAGTAGTTGGTCGAGTGATTGGTCGAGTAAATGGTCGAGTAGTTGGTCGAGTAGTTGGTCGAGTAGTTGGTCGAGTAGTTGTTCGAGTGATTGGTCGAGTGGTCGGTCGAGTGGTCGGTCGAGTAGTTGGTCGAGTAGCTGGTCGAGTAGTTGGTCGAGTAGTTGGTCGAATAGTTGGTTGAGTAGTTGGTCGAGTAGTTGGTCGAGTAGTTGGTCGAGTGATTGGTCGAGAAGTCGGTCGAGTGGTCGGTCGAGTAGTTGGTCGAGTAGTTGGTCGAGTGATTGGTCGAGTAAATGGTCGAGTAGTTGGTCGAGTAGTTGGTCGAGTAGTTGGTCGAGTAGTTGTTCGAGTGATTGGTCGAGTGGTCGGTCGAGTGGTCGGTCGAGTAGTTGGTCGAGTGATTGGTCGAGTAAATGGTCGAGTAGTTGGTCGAGTAGTTGGTCGAGTAGTTGGTCGAGTAGTTGTTCGAGTGATTGGTCGAGTGGTCGGTCGAGTGGTCGGTCGAGTAGTTGGTCGAGTAGCTGGTCGAGTAGTTGGTCGAGTGATTGCTCCAGTAGTTGGTCGAGTGATTGGTCGAGTAGTTGGTCTAGTAGTTGGTCGAGTAGTTGGTCGAGTGATTGGTCGTGTAGTTGGTTGAGTAATTAGTCGAGTAGTTGGTCGAGTAGTTCGTCGAGTAGTTGGTCGAGTGATTGGTCGAGTGGTCGGTCGAGTGGTCGGTCGAGTAGTTGGTCGAGTAGTTGGTCGAGTAGTTGGTCGAGTAGTTGGTAGAGTAGTTGGTCGAGTGATTGCTCCAGTAGTTGGTCGAGTAGTTGGTCGAGTAATTAGACGAGTAGTTGGTCGAGTAGTTGGTCGAGCGATTGGTCGAGTGATTGGTCGAGTAGTCGGTCGAGTGGTCGGTCGAGTAGTTGGTCGAGTAGTTGGTCGAGTAGTTGGTCGAGTAGTTGGTCGAGTGATTGGTCGAGTAGTCGGTCGAGTGGTCGGTCGAGTAGTTGGTCGAGTAGTTGGTTTAGTAGTTGGTCGAGTAGTGGGTCAAGTAGTTGGTCGAGTGATTGGTCGAGTTGTTGGTCAAGTAGTTGGTCGAGTTGTTGGTCGAGTAGTTGGTCTAGTAGTTGGTTGAGTAGTTGGTCGAGTAGTTGGTCGAGTAGTTGGTCGAGTGATTGGTGGAGAAGTCGGTCGAGTGGTCGGTCGAGTAGTTGGTCGAGTAGTTGGCAAAGTAGTTGGTCGAGTAGTTGGTCGAGTAGTTGGTCGAGCGATTGGTCGAGTAGTTGGTCGAGTAGTTGGTCGAGTAGTTGGTCGAATAGTTGGTTGAGTAGTTGGTCGAGTAGTTGGTCGAGTAGTTGGTCGAGTGATTGGTCGAGTAGTCGGTCGAGTGGTCGGTCGAGTAGTTGGTCGAGTAGTTGGTCGAGTGATTGGTCGAGTAAATGGTCGAGTAGTTGGTCGAGTAGTTGGTCGAGTAGTTGGTCGAGTGATTGGTCGAGTAGTTGGTCGAGTAGTTGGTCGAGTAGTTGTTCGAGTGATTGGTCGAGTGGTCGGTCGAGTGGTCGGTCGAGTAGTTGGTCGAGTAGCTGGTCGAGTAGTTGGTTGAGTGATTGCTCCAGTAGTTGGTCGAGTGATTGGTCGAGTAGTTGGTCTAGTAGTTGGTCGAGTAGTTGGTCGAGTGATTGGTCGTGTAGTTGGTTGAGTAATTAGTCGAGTAGTTGGTCGAGTAGTTCGTCGAGTAGTTGGTCGTGTGATTGGTCGAGTGGTCGGTCGAGTGGTCGGTCGAGTAGTTGGTCGAGTAGTTGGTCGAGTAGTTGGTCGAGTAGTTAGTCGAGTAGTTGGTCGAGTAGTTGGTCGAGTAGGTGGTCGAGTAGTTGGTCGAGTAGTTGGTCGAGTAGTTGGTCGAGTGATTGGTCGAGTAGTTGGTCGAGTAGTCGGTCGAGTGGTAAGTCGAGTAGTTGGTCGAGTAGTTGGTCGAGTAGTTGGTCGAGTAGTTGGTCGAGTAGTTGGTCGAGTAGTTGGTCGAGTAGTTGGTCGAGTAGTTGGTCGAGTAGTTGGTCGAGTAGCTGGTCGAGTAGTTGGTTGAGTGATTGCTCCAGTAGTTGGTCGAGTGATTGGTCGAGTAGTTGGTCTAGTAGTTGGTCGAGTAGTTGGTCGAGTGATTGGTCGTGTAGTTGGTTGAGTAGTTTGTCGAGTAGTTGGTCGAGTAGTTGGTCGAGTAGTTGGTCGAGTAGTTGGTCGAGTAGTTGGTCGAGTAGTAGGTCGAGTAGTTGGTCGAGTAGTTGGTCGAGTAGTTGGTCGAGCGATTGGTCGAGTAGTTGGTCGAGTAGTTGGTCGAGTAGTTGGTCGAGTGATTGATCGAGTAGTTGGTCGAGTAGTTGGTCGAGTAGTTGGTGGAGTAGATGGTCGAGTAGTTGGTCGAGTAGTTGGTCGAGTAGTTGGTCGAGTAGTTGGTCGAGTAGTTGGTCGAGTAGTTGGTCGAGTAGTTGGTCGAGTAGTTGGTCGAGTAGTTGGTCGAGTAGTTGGTCGAGTAGTTGGTCGAGTAGTTGGTCGAGTAGTTGGTCGAGCGATTGGTCGAGTAGTTGGTCGAGTGATTGGTCGAGTAGTTGGTCGAGTAGTTGTTCGAGTGATTGGTCGAGTGGTCGGTCGAGTAGTTGGTCGAGTAGTTGGTCGAGTAGTTGGTCGAGTAGTTGGTAGAGTAGTTGGTTGAGTAGGTGGTCGAGTAGTTGGTCGAGTAGTTGGTCGAGTAGTTGGTCGAGTAGTTGGTCGAGTAGTTGGTCGAGCGATTGGTCGAGTAGTTGGTCAAGTGATTGGTCGAGTAGTTGGTCGAGTAGTTGTTCGAGTGATTGGTCGAGTGGTCGGTCGAGTAGTTGGTCGAGTAGTTGGTCGAGTAGTTGGTCGAGTAGTTGGTAGAGTAGTTGGTTGAGTAGGTGGTCGAGTAGTTGGTCGAGTGATTGGTCGAGTAGTTGGTTGAGTAGTTGGTTCAGTAGTTGGTTGAGTAGTTGGTCGAGTAGTTGGTCGAGTGATTGGTCGAGTAGTCGGTCGAGTGGTCTGTCGAGTAGTTGGTCGAGTAGTTGGTTTAGTAGTTGGTCGAGTAGTGGGTCAAGTAGTTGGTCGAGTGATTGGTTGAGTTGTTGGTCAAGTAGTTGGTCGAGTAGTTGGTCGAGTAGTTGGTCGAGTAGTTGGTCGAGTAGTTGGTTGAGTAGTTGGTCGAGTAGTTGTTCGAGTAGTTGGTCGAGTGATTGGTGGAGAAGTCGGTCGAGTGGTCGGTCGAGTAGTTGGTCGAGTAGTTGGCCGAGTAGTTGGTCGAGTAGTTGGTCGAGTAGTTGGTCGAGCGATTGGTCGAGTAGTTGGTCGAGTAGTTGGTCGAGTAGTTGGTCGAATAGTTGGTTGAGTAGTTGGTCGAGTAGTTGGTCGAGTAGTTGGTCGAGTGATTGGTCGAGTAGTCGGTCGAGTGGTCGGTCGAGTAGTTGGTCGAGTAGTTGGTCGAGTGATTGGTCGAGTAAATGGTCGAGTAGTTGGTCGAGTAGTTGGTCGAGTAGTTGGTCGAGTAGTTGTTCGAGTGATTGGTCGAGTGGCCGTCGAGTGGTCGGTCGAGTAGTTGGTCGAGTGATTGGTCGAGTAAATGGTCGAGTAGTTGGTCGAGTAGTTGGTCGAGTAGTTGGTCGAGTAGTTGTTCGAGTGATTGGTCGAGTGGTCGGTCGAGTGGTCGGTCGAGTAGTTGGTCGAGTAGCTGGTCGAGTAGTTGGTCGAGTAGTTGGTCGAATAGTTGGTTGAGTAGTTGGTCGAGTAGTTGGTCGAGTAGTTGGTCGAGTGATTGGTCGAGTAGTCGGTCGAGTGGTCGGTCGAGTAGTTGGTCGAGTAGTTGGTCGAGTGATTGGTCGAGTAAATGGTCGAGTAGTTGGTCGAGTAGTTGGTCGAGTAGTTGGTCGAGTAGTTGTTCGAGTGATTGGTCGAGTGGTCGGTCGAGTGGTCGGTCGAGTAGTTGGTCGAGTGATTGGTCGAGTAAATGGTCGAGTAGTTGGTCGAGTAGTTGTTCGAGTGATTGGTCGAGTGGTCGGTCGAGTGGTCGGTCGAGTAGTTGGTCGAGTAGCTGGTCGAGTAGTTGGTCGAGTGATTGCTCCAGTAGTTGGTCGAGTGATTGGTCGAGTAGTTGGTCTAGTAGTTGGTCGAGTAGTTGGTCGAGTGATTGGTCGTGTAGTTGGTTGAGTAATTAGTCGAGTAGTTGGTCGAGTAGTTCGTCGAGTAGTTGGTCGAGTGATTGGTCGAGTGGTCGGTCGAGTGGTCGGTCGAGTAGTTGGTCGAGTAGTTGGTCGAGTAGTTGGTCGAGTAGTTGGTAGAGTAGTTGGTCGAGTGATTGCTCCAGTAGTTGGTCGAGTAGTTGGTCGAGTAATTAGACGAGTAGTTGGTCGAGTAGTTGGTCGAGCGATTGGTCGAGTGATTGGTCGAGTAGTCGGTCGAGTGGTCGGTCGAGTAGTTGGTCGAGTAGTTGGTCGAGTAGTTGGTCGAGTAGTTGGTCGAGTGATTGGTCGAGTAGTCGGTCGAGTGGTCGGTCGAGTAGTTGGTCGAGTAGTTGGTTTAGTAGTTGGTCGAGTAGTGGGTCAAGTAGTTGGTCGAGTGATTGGTCGAGTTGTTGGTCAAGTAGTTGGTCGAGTTGTTGGTCGAGTAGTTGGTCTAGTAGTTGGTTGAGTGATTGGTGGAGAAGTCGGTCGAGTGGTCGGTCGAGTAGTTGGTCGAGTAGTTGGCCGAGTAGTTGGTCGAGTAGTTGGTCGAGTAATTTGTCGAGCGATTGGTCGATTAGTTGGTCGAGTAGTTGGTCGAGTAGTTGGTCGAATAGTTGGTTGAGTAGTTGGTCGAGTAGTTGGTCGAGTAGTTGGTCGAGTGATTGGTCGAGTAGTCGGTCGAGTGGTCGGTCGAGTAGTTGGTCGAGTAGTTAGTCGAGTGATTGGTCGAGTAAATGGTCGAGTAGTTGGTCGAGTAGTTGGTCGAGTAGTTGGTCGAGTGATTGGTCGAGTAGTTGGTCGAGTAGTTGGTCGAGTAGTTGTTCGAGTGATTGGTCGAGTGGTCGGTCGAGTGGTCGGTCGAGTAGTTGGTCGAGTAGCTGGTCGAGTAGTTGGTTGAGTGATTGCTCCAGTAGTTGGTCGAGTGATTGGTCGAGTAGTTGGTCTAGTAGTTGGTCGAGTAGTTGGTCGAGTGATTGGTCGTGTAGTTGGTTGAGTAATTAGTCGAGTAGTTGGTCGAGTAGTTCGTCGAGTAGTTGGTCGTGTGATTGGTCGAGTGGTCGGTCGAGTGGTCGGTCGAGTAGTTGGTCGAGTAGGTGGTCGAGTAGTTGGTCGAGTAGTTAGTCGAGTAGTTGGTCGAGTAGTTGGTCGAGTAGGTGGTCGAGTAGTTGGTCGAGTAGTTGGTCGAGTAGTTGGTCGAGTGATTGGTCGAGTAGTTGGTCGAGTAGTCGGTCGAGTGGTAAGTCGAGTAGTTGGTCGAGTAGTTGGTCGAGTAGTTGGTCGAGTAGTTGGTCGAGTAGTTGGTCGAGTAGTTGGTCGAGTAGTTGGTCGAGTAGTTGGTCGAGTAGTTGGTCGAGTAGTTGGTCGAGTAGTTGGTCGAGCGATTGGTCGAGTAGTTGGTCGAGTGATTGGTCGAGTAGTTGGTCGAGTAGTTGTTCGAGTGATTGGTCGAGTGGTCGGTCGAGTAGTTGGTCGAGTAGTTGGTCGAGTAGTTGGTCGAGTAGTTGGTAGAGTAGTTGGTTGAGTAGGTGGTCGAGTAGTTGGTCGAGTGATTGGTCAAGTAGTTGGTTGAGTAGTTGGTTGAGTAGTTGGTCGAGTAGTTGGTCGAGTGAATGGTCGAGTAGTCGCTCGAGTGGTCGGTCGAGTAGTTGGTCGAGTAGTTGGTTTAGTAGTTGGTCGAGTAGTGGGTCAAGTAGTTGGTCGAGTGATTGGTCGAGTTGTTGGTCAAGTAGTTGGTTGAGTAGTTGGTCGAGTGATTGGTCGAGTGGTCGGTCGAGTGGTTGGTCGAGTAGTTGGTCGAGTAGCTCGTCGAGTGGTAGGTCAAGTAGGTGGTCGAGTAGTTGGTCGAGTGATTGGCCGAGTGGTAGGTCGAGTGGTCGGTCGAGTAGTTGGTCGAGCGATTGGTCGAGTAGTTGGTCGAGTAGTTGGTCGAGTAGTTGGTCGAGTAGTTGGTCGAGCGATTGGTCGAGTAGTTGGTCGAGTAGTTGGTCGAGTAGTTGGTCGAGTAGTTGGTTGAGTAGTTGGTCGAGTAGTTGGTCGAGTGGTTGGTCGAGTAGTTGGTCGAGTGATTGGTCGAGTAGTCGGTCGAGTGGTCGGTCGAGTAGTTGGTCTAGTAGTTGGTCGAGTAGTTGGTCGAGTATTTGGTCGAGTAGGTGGTCGAGTAGTTGGTCGAGTAGTTGGTCGAGTAGTTGGTCGAGTGATTGGTCGAGTAGTTGGTCGAGTAGTCGGTCGAGTGGTAAGTCGAGTAGTTGGTCGAGTAGTTGGTCGAGTAGTTGGTCGAGTAGTTGGTCGAGTAGTTGGTCGAGATGTTGGTCGAGTAGTTGGTCGAGTGATTGGTCGAGTAGTTGGTCAAGTAGTTGGTTCAGTATTTGGTCGAGTAGTTGGTCGAGTAGTTGGTCGAGTGATTGGTCGAGTAGTTGTTCGAGTAGTTGGTCGAGTAGTTGGTCGAGTAGTTGGTCGAGCAGTTGGCCGAGTAGTTGGTCGAGTAGTTGGTCGAGTAGTTGGTCGAGTTGTTGGTCGAGTAGTTGGTCGAGTAGTTAGTCGAGTAGTTGGTCGAGCGATTGCTCGAGTAGTTGGTCGAGTGATTGGTCGAGTAGTCGGTCGAGTAGTTGGTCGAGTAGTTGGTTTAGTAGATGGTCGAGTAGTGGGTCAAGTAGTTGGTCGAGTGATTGGTCGAGTTGTTGGTCAAGTAGTTGGTCGAGTAGTTGGTCGAGTAGTTGGTCGAGTAGTTGGTTGAGTAGTTGGTCGAGTAGTTGGTCGAGTAGTTGGTCGAGTGATTGGTGGAGAAGTCGGTCGAGTGGTCGGTCGAGTAGTTGGTCGAGTAGTTGGCCGAGTAGTTGGTCGAGTAGTTGGTCGAGTAGTTGGTCGAGCGATTGGTCGAGTAGTTGGTCGAGTAGTTGGTCGAGTAGTTGGTCGAATAGTTGGTTGAGTAGCTGGTCGAGTAGTTGGTCGAGTAGTTGGTCGAGTGATTGGTCGAGTAGTCGGTCGAGTGGTCGGTCGAGTAGTTGGTCGAGTAGTTGGTCGAGTGATTGGTCGAGTAAATGGTCGAGTAGTTGGTCGAGTAGTTGGTCGAGTAGTTGGTCGAGTAGTTGTTCGAGTGATTGGTCGAGTGGTCGGTCGAGTGGTCGGTCGAGTAGTTGGTCGAGTAGCTGGTCGAGTAGTTGGTCGAGTGATTGCTCCAGTAGTTGGTCGAGTGATTGGTCGAGTAGTTGGTCTAGTAGTTGGTCGAGTAGTTGGTCGAGTAGTTGGTCGAGTAGTTGGTCGAGTAGTTGTTCGAGTGATTGGTCGAGTGATTGGTCGAGTTGTTGGTCAAGTAGTTGGTTGAGCAGTTGGTCGAGTAGCTCGTCGAGTAGTTGGTCGAGTAGGTGGTCGAGTAGTTGGTCGAGCGATTGGTCGAGTAGTTGGTCGAGTAGTTGGTCGAGTAGTTGGTCGAGTAGTTGGTCGAGTAGTTGGTCGACCGATTGGTCGAGTAGTTGGTCGAGTAGTTGGTCGAGTAGTTGGTCGAGTAGTTGGTTGAGTAGTTGGTCGAGTAGTTGGTCGAGTGGTTGGTCGAGTAGTTGGTCGAGTGATTGGTCGAGTAGTCGGTTGAGTGGTCGGTCGAGTAGTTGGTCTAGTAGTTGGTCGAGTAGTTGGTCGAGTAGTTGGTCGAGTAGGTGGTCGAGTAGTTTGTCGAGTAGTTGGTCGAGTAGTTGGTCGAGTGATTGGTCGAGTAGTTGGTCGAGTAGTCGGTCGAGTGGTAAGTCGAGTAGTTGGTCGAGTAGTTGGTCGAGTAGTTGGTCGAGTAGTTGGTCGAGTAGTTGGTCGAGATGTTGGTCGAGTAGTTGGTCGAGTGATTGGTCGAGTAGTTGGTCGAGTAGTTGGTTCAGTATTTGGTCGAGTAGTTGGTCGAGTAGTTGGTCGAGTGATTGGTCGAGTAGTTGTTCGAGTAGTTGGTCGAGTAGTTGGTCGAGTAGTTGGTCGAGCAGTTGGCCGAGTAGTTGGTAGAGTAGTTGGTCGAGTAGTTGGTCGAGTTGTTGGTCGAGAAGTTGGTCGAGTAGTTAGTCGAGTAGTTGGTCGAGCGATTGCTCGAGTAGTTGGTCGAGTGATTGGTCGAGTAGTCGGTCGAGTAGTTGGTCGAGTAGTTGGTTTAGAAGTTGGTCGAGTAGTTGGTCGAGTAGTTGTTCGAGTGATTGGTCGAGTGGTCGGTCGAGTGGTCGGTCGAGTAGTTGGTCGAGTAGCTGGTCGAGTAGTTGGTTGAGTGATTGCTCCAGTAGTTGGTCGAGTGATTGGTCGAGTAGTTGGTCTAGTAGTTGGTCGAGTAGTTGGTCGAGCTATTGGTCGTGTAGTTGGTTGAGTAATTAGTCGAGTAGTTGGTCGAGTAGTTCGTCGAGTAGTTGGTCGAGTGATTGGTCGAGTGGTCGGTCGAGTGGTCGGTCGAGTAGTTGGTCGAGTAGTTGGTCGAGTAGTTGGTCGAGTAGTTGGTCGAGTAGTTGGTCGAGTAGTTGGTCGAGTAGGTGGTCGAGTAGTTGGTCGAGTAGTTGGTCGAGTAGTTGGTCGAGTGATTGGTCGAGTAGTTGGTCGAGTAGTCGGTCGAGTGGTAAGTCGAGTAGTTGGTCGAGTAGTTGGTCGAGTAGTTGGTCGAGTAGTTGGTCGAGTAGTTGGTCGAGTAGTTGGTCGAGTAGTTGGTCGAGTAGTTGGTCGAGTAGTTGGTCGAGTAGTTGGTCGAGTAGTTGGTCGAGCGATTGGTCGAGTAGTTGGTCGAGTGATTGGTCGAGTAGTTGGTCGAGTAGTTGTTCGAGTGATTGGTCGAGTGGTCGGTCGAGTAGTTGGTCGAGTAGTTGGTCGAGTAGTTGGTCGAGTAGTTGGTAGAGTAGTTGGTTGAGTAGGTGGTCGAGTAGTTGGTCGAGTGATTGGTCAAGTAGTTGGTTGAGTAGTTGGTTGAGTAGTTGGTCGAGTAGTTGGTCGAGTGATTGGTCGAGTAGTCGCTCGAGTGGTCGGTCGAGTAGTTGGTCGAGTAGTTGGTTTAGTAGTTGGTCGAGTAGTGGGTCAAGTAGTTGGTCGAGTGATTGGTCGAGTTGTTGGTCAAGTAGTTGGTTGAGTAGTTGGTCGAGTGATTGGTCGAGTGGTCGGTCGAGTGGTTGGTCGAGTAGTTGGTCGAGTAGCTCGTCGAGTGGTAGGTCAAGTAGGTGGTCGAGTAGTTGGTCGAGTGATTGGCCGAGTGGTAGGTCGAGTGGTCGGTCGAGTAGTTGGTCGAGCGATTGGTCGAGTAGTTGGTCGAGTAGTTGGTCGAGTAGTTGGTCGAGTAGTTGGTCGAGCGATTGGTCGAGTAGTTGGTCGAGTAGTTGGTCGAGTAGTTGGTCGAGTAGTTGGTTGAGTAGTTGGTCGAGTAGTTGGTCGAGTGGTTGGTCGAGTAGTTGGTCGAGTGATTGGTCGAGTAGTCGGTCGAGTGGTCGGTCGAGTAGTTGGTCTAGTAGTTGGTCGAGTAGTTGGTCGAGTAGTTGGTCGAGTAGGTGGTCGAGTAGTTGGTCGAGTAGTTGGTCGAGTAGTTGGTCGAGTGATTGGTCGAGTAGTTGGTCGAGTAGTCGGTCGAGTGGTAAGTCGAGTAGTTGGTCGAGTAGTTGGTCGAGTAGTTGGTCGAGTAGTTGGTCGAGATGTTGGTCGAGTAGTTGGTCGAGTGATCGGTCGAGTAGTTGGTCGAGTAGTTGGTTCAGTATTTGGTCGAGTAGTTGGTCGAGTGATTGGTCGAGTAGTTGGTTGAGTAGGTGGTCGAGTAGTTGGTCGAGTGATTGGTCAAGTAGTTGGTTGAGTAGTTGGTTGAGTAGTTGGTCGAGTAGTTGGTCGAGTGATTGGTCGAGTAGTCGCTCGAGTGGTCGGTCGAGTAGTTGGTCGAGTAGTTGGTTTAGTAGTTGGTCGAGTAGTGGGTCAAGTAGTTGGTCGAGCGATTGCTCGAGTAGTTGGTCGAGTGATTGGTCGAGTAGTCGGTCGAGTAGTTGGTCGAGTAGTTGGTTTAGTAGATGGTCGAGTAGTGGGTCAAGTAGTTGGTCGAGTGATTGGTCGAGTTGTTGGTCAAGTAGTTGGTCGAGTAGTTGGTCGAGTAGTTGGTCGAGTAGTTGGTTGAGTAGTTGGTCGAGTAGTTGGTCGAGTAGTTGGTCGAGTGATTGGTGGAGAAGTCGGTCGAGTGGTCGGTCGAGTAGTTGGTCGAGTAGTTGGCCGAGTAGTTGGTCGAGTAGTTGGTCGAGTAATTGGTCGAGCGATTGGTCGAGTAGTTGGTCGAGTAGTTGGTCGAGTAGTTGGTCGAATAGTTGGTTGAGTAGCTGGTCGAGTAGTTGGTCGAGTAGTTGGTCGAGTGATTGGTCGAGTAGTCGGTCGAGTGGTCGGTCGAGTAGTTGGTCGAGTAGTTGGTCGAGTGATTGGTCGAGTAAATGGTCGAGTAGTTGGTCGAGTAGTTGGTCGAGTAGTTGGTCGAGTGATTGGTCGAGTAGTTGGTCGAGTAGTTGGTCGAGTAGTTGTTCGAGTGATTGGTCGAGTGGTCGGTCGAGTGGTCGGTCGAGTAGTTGGTCGAGTAGCTGGTCGAGTAGTTGGTCGAGTGATTGCTCCAGTAGTTGGTCGAGTGATTGGTCGAGTGATTGGTCGAGTGGTCGGTCGAGTGGTCGGTCGAGTAGTTGGTCGAGTAGCTGGTCGAGTAGTTGGTCGAGTGATTGCTCCAGTAGTTGGTCGAGTGATTGGTCGAGTAGTTGGTCTAGTAGTTGGTCGAGTAGTTGGTCGAGTAGTTGGTCGAGCAGTTGGTCGAGTAGTTGTTCGAGTGATTGGTCGAGTGGTCGGTCGAGTGGTCGGTCGAGTAGTTGGTCGAGTAGCTGGTCGAGTAGTTGGTCGAGTGATTGCTCCAGTAGTTGGTCGAGTGATTGGTCGAGTAGTTGGTCTAGTAGTTGGTCGAGTAGTTGGTCGAGTAGTTGGTCGAGTAGTTGGCCGAGTAGTTGTTCGAGTGATTGGTCGAGTGGTCGGTCGAGTGGTCGGTCGAGTAGTTGGTCGAGTAGCTGGTCGAGTAGTTGGTCTAGTAGTTGGTCGAGTAGTTGGTCGAGTGATTGGTCGAGTAGTTGGTCTAGTAGTTGGTCGAGTAGTTGGTCGAGTGATTGGTCGTGTAGTTGGTTGAGTAATTAGTCGAGTAGTTGGTCGAGTAGTTCGTCGAGTAGTTGGTCGAGTGATTGGTCGAGTGGTCGGTCGAGTGGTCGGTCGAGTAGTTGGTCGAGTAGTTGGTCGAGTAGTTGGTCGAGTAGTTGGTCGAGTAGTTGGTCGAGTAGTTGGTCGAGTAGTTGGTCGAGTAGTTGGTCGAGTAGTTGGTCGAGTAGTTGGTCGAGCGATTGGTCGAGTAGTTGGTCGAGTGATTGGTCGAGTAGTTGGTCGAGTAGTTGTTCGAGTGATTGGTCGAGTGGTCGGTCGAGTAGTTGGTCGAGTAGTTGGTTGAGTAGTTGGTTGAGTAGTTGGTCGAGTAGTTGGTCGAGTGATTGGTCGAGTAGTCGCTCGAGTGGTCGGTCGAGTAGTTGGTCGAGTAGTTGGTTTAGTAGTTGGTCGAGTAGTGGGTCAAGTAGTTGGTAGAGTAGTTGGTTGAGTAGGTGGTCGAGTAGTTGGTCGAGTGATTGGTCAAGTAGTTGGTTGAGTAGTTGGTTGAGTAGTTGGTTGAGTAGTTGGTCGAGTAGTTGGTCGAGTGATTGGTCGAGTAGTCGCTCGAGTGGTCGGTCGAGTAGTTGGTCGAGTGGTCGGTCGAGTAGTTGGTCGAGTAGTTGGTCGAGTAGTTGGTAGAGTAGTTGGTTGAGTAGGTGGTCGAGTAGTTGGTCGAGTGATTGGTCAAGTAGTTGGTTGAGTAGTTGGTTGAGTAGTTGGTCGAGTAGTTGGTCGAGTGATTGGTCGAGTAGTCGCTCGAGTGGTCGGTCGAGTAGTTGGTCGAGTAGTTGGTTTAGTAGTTGGTCGAGTAGTGGGTCAAGTAGTTGGTCGAGTGATTGGTCGAGTTGTTGGTCAAGTAGTTGGTTGAGTAGTTGGTCGAGTGATTGGTCGAGTGGTCGGTCGAGTGGTTGATCGAGTAGTTGGTCGAGTAGCTCGTCGAGTGGTAGGTCAAGTAGGTGGTCGAGTAGTTGGTCGAGTGATTGGCCGAGTGGTAGGTCGAGTGGTCGGTCGAGTAGTTGGTCGAGCGATTGGTCGAGTAGTTGGTCGAGTAGTTGGTCGAGTAGTTGGTCGAGTAGTTGGTCGAGCGATTGGTCGAGTAGTTGGTCGAGTAGTTGGTCGAGTAGTTGGTCGAGTGGTTGGTCGAGTAGTTGGTCGAGTGATTGGTCGAGTAGTCGGTCGAGTGGTCGGTCGAGTAGTTGGTCTAGTAGTTGGTCGAGTAGTTGGTCGAGTAGTTGGTCGAGTAGGTGGTCGAGTAGTTGGTCGAGTAGTTGGTCGAGTAGTTGGTCGAGTGATTGGTCGAGTAGTTGGTCGAGTAGTCGGTCGAGTGGTAAGTCGAGTAGTTGGTCGAGTAGTTGGTCGAGTAGTTGGTCGAGTAGTTGGTCGAGTAGTTGGTCGAGATGTTGGTCGAGTAGTTGGTCGAGTGATTGGTCGAGTAGTTGGTCGAGTAGTTGGTTCAGTATTTGGTCCAGTAGTTGGTCGAGTAGTTGGTCGAGTGATTGGTCGAGTAGTTGGTCGAGTAGTTGGTCGAGTAGTTGGTCGAGTAGTTGGTCGAGTAGTTGGTCGAGTAGTTGGTCGAGTAGTTGGTCGAGCGATTGGTCGAGTAGTTGGTCGAGTGATTGGTCGAGTAGTTGATCGAGTAGTTGTTCGAGTGATTGGTCGAATGGTCGGTCGAGTAGTTGGTCGAGTAGTTGGTCGAGTAGTTGGTCGAGTAGTTGGTAGAGTAGTTGGTTGAGTAGGTGGTCGAGTAGTTGGTCGAGTGATTGGTCAAGTAGTTGGTTGAGTAGTTGGTTGAGTAGTTGGTCGAGTAGTTGGTCGAGTGATTGGTCGAGTAGTCGCTCGAGTGGTCGGTCGAGTAGTTGGTCGAGTAGTTGGTTTAGTAGTTGGTCGAGTAGTGGGTCAAGTAGTTGGTCGAGTGATTGGTCGAGTTGTTGGTCAAGTAGTTGGTTGAGCAGTTGGTCGAGTAGCTCGTCGAGTAGTTGGTCGAGTAGTTGGTCGAGTAGTTGGTCGAGAAGTTGGTCGAGTAGTTGGTCGAGCGATTGGTCGAGTAGTTGGTCGAATGATTGGTCGAGTAGTTGGTCGAGTAGTTGTTCGAGTGATTGGTCGAGTGGTCGGTCGAGTAGTTGGTCGAGTAGTTGGTCGAGTAGTTGGTCGAGTAGTTGGTAGAGTAGTTGGTTGAGTAGGTGGTCGAGTAGTTGGTCGAGTGATTGGTCGAGTAGTTGGTTGAGTAGTTGGTTGAGTAGTTGGTCGAGTAGTTGGTCGAGTAGTTGGTCGAGTGATTGGTCGAGTAGTCGGTCGAGTGGTCGGTCGAGTAGTTGGTCGAGTAGTTGGTTTAGTAGTTGGTCGAGTAGTGGGTCAAGTAGTTGGTCGAGTGATTGGTCGAGTTGTTGGTCAAGTAGTTGGTTGAGTAGTTGGTCGAGTGATTGGTCGAGTGGTCGGTCGAGTGGTTGGTCGAGTAGTTGGTCGAGTAGCTGGTCGAGTGGTAGGTCAAGTAGGTGGTCGAGTAGTTGGTCGAGTGATTGGCCGAGTGGTAGGTCGAGTAGTTGGTCGAGTAGTTGGTCGAGTAGTTGGTCGAGTAGTTGGTCGAGTAGTTGGTCGAGTGATTGGTCGAGTAGTCGGTCGAGTGGTCGGTCGAGTAGTTGGTCGAGTAGTTGGTCGAGTGATTGGTCGAGTAAATGGTCGAGTAGTTGGTCGAGTAGTTGGTCGAGTAGTTGGTCGAGTAGTTGTTCGAGTGATTGGTCGAGTGGCCGTCGAGTGGTCGGTCGAGTAGTTGGTCGAGTGATTGGTCGAGTAAATGGTCGAGTAGTTGGTCGAGTAGTTGGTCGAGTAGTTGGTCGAGTAGTTGTTCGAGTGATTGGTCGAGTGGTCGGTCGAGTGGTCGGTCGAGTAGTTGGTCGAGTAGCTGGTCGAGTAGTTGGTCGAGTAGTTGGTCGAATAGTTGGTTGAGTAGTTGGTCGAGTAGTTGGTCGAGTAGTTGGTCGAGTGATTGGTCGAGAAGTCGGTCGAGTGGTCGGTCGAGTAGTTGGTCGAGTAGTTGGTCGAGTGATTGGTCGAGTAAATGGTCGAGTAGTTGGTCGAGTAGTTGGTCGAGTAGTTGGTCGAGTAGTTGTTCGAGTGATTGGTCGAGTGGTCGGTCGAGTGGTCGGTCGAGTAGTTGGTCGAGTGATTGGTCGAGTAAATGGTCGAGTAGTTGGTCGAGTAGTTGGTCGAGTAGTTGGTCGAGTAGTTGTTCGAGTGATTGGTCGAGTGGTCGGTCGAGTGGTCGGTCGAGTAGTTGGTCGAGTAGCTGGTCGAGTAGTTGGTCGAGTGATTGCTCCAGTAGTTGGTCGAGTGATTGGTCGAGTAGTTGGTCTAGTAGTTGGTCGAGTAGTTGGTCGAGTGATTGGTCGTGTAGTTGGTTGAGTAATTAGTCGAGTAGTTGGTCGAGTAGTTCGTCGAGTAGTTGGTCGAGTGATTGGTCGAGTGGTCGGTCGAGTGGTCGGTCGAGTAGTTGGTCGAGTAGTTGGTCGAGTAGTTGGTCGAGTAGTTGGTAGAGTAGTTGGTCGAGTGATTGCTCCAGTAGTTGGTCGAGTAGTTGGTCGAGTAATTAGACGAGTAGTTGGTCGAGTAGTTGGTCGAGCGATTGGTCGAGTGATTGGTCGAGTAGTCGGTCGAGTGGTCGGTCGAGTAGTTGGTCGAGTAGTTGGTCGAGTAGTTGGTCGAGTAGTTGGTCGAGTGATTGGTCGAGTAGTCGGTCGAGTGGTCGGTCGAGTAGTTGGTCGAGTAGTTGGTTTAGTAGTTGGTCGAGTAGTGGGTCAAGTAGTTGGTCGAGTGATTGGTCGAGTTGTTGGTCAAGTAGTTGGTCGAGTTGTTGGTCGAGTAGTTGGTCTAGTAGTTGGTTGAGTAGTTGGTCGAGTAGTTGGTCGAGTAGTTGGTCGAGTGATTGGTGGAGAAGTCGGTCGAGTGGTCGGTCGAGTAGTTGGTCGAGTAGTTGGCCGAGTAGTTGGTCGAGTAGTTGGTCGAGTAGTTGGTCGAGCGATTGGTCGAGTAGTTGGTCGAGTAGTTGGTCGAGTAGTTGGTCGAATAGTTGGTTGAGTAGTTGGTCGAGTAGTTGGTCGAGTAGTTGGTCGAGTGATTGGTCGAGTAGTCGGTCGAGTGGTCGGTCGAGTAGTTGGTCGAGTAGTTGGTCGAGTGATTGGTCGAGTAAATGGTCGAGTAGTTGGTCGAGTAGTTGGTCGAGTAGTTGGTCGAGTGATTGGTCGAGTAGTTGGTCGAGTAGTTGGTCGAGTAGTTGTTCGAGTGATTGGTCGAGTGGTCGGTCGAGTGGTCGGTCGAGTAGTTGGTCGAGTAGCTGGTCGAGTAGTTGGTTGAGTGATTGCTCCAGTAGTTGGTCGAGTGATTGGTCGAGTAGTTGGTCTAGTAGTTGGTCGAGTAGTTGGTCGAGTGATTGGTCGTGTAGTTGGTTGAGTAATTAGTCGAGTAGTTGGTCGAGTAGTTCGTCGAGTAGTTGGTCGTGTGATTGGTCGAGTGGTCGGTCGAGTGGTCGGTCGAGTAGTTGGTCGAGTAGTTGGTCGAGTAGTTGGTCGAGTAGTTAGTCGAGTAGTTGGTCGAGTAGTTGGTCGAGTAGGTGGTCGAGTAGTTGGTCGAGTAGTTGGTCGAGTAGTTGGTCGAGTGATTGGTCGAGTAGTTGGTCGAGTAGTCGGTCGAGTGGTAAGTCGAGTAGTTGGTCGAGTAGTTGGTCGAGTAGTTGGTCGAGTAGTTGGTCGAGTAGTTGGTCGAGTAGTTGGTCGAGTAGTTGGTCGAGTAGTTGGTCGAGTAGTTGGTCGAGTAGCTGGTCGAGTAGTTGGTTGAGTGATTGCTCCAGTAGTTGGTCGAGTGATTGGTCGAGTAGTTGGTCTAGTAGTTGGTCGAGTAGTTGGTCGAGTGATTGGTCGTGTAGTTGGTTGAGTAGTTTGTCGAGTAGTTGGTCGAGTAGTTGGTCGAGTAGTTGGTCGAGTAGTTGGTCGAGTAGTTGGTCGAGTAGTAGGTCGAGTAGTTGGTCGAGTAGTTGGTCGAGTAGTTGGTCGAGCGATTGGTCGAGTAGTTGGTCGAGTAGTTGGTCGAGTAGTTGGTCGAGTGATTGATCGAGTAGTTGGTCGAGTAGTTGGTCGAGTAGTTGGTGGAGTAGATGGTCGAGTAGTTGGTCGAGTAGTTGGTCGAGTAGTTGGTCGAGTAGTTGGTCGAGTAGTTGGTCGAGTAGTTGGTCGAGTAGTTGGTCGAGTAGTTGGTCGAGTAGTTGGTCGAGTAGTTGGTCGAGTAGTTGGTCGAGTAGTTGGTCGAGTAGTTGGTCGAGCGATTGGTCGAGTAGTTGGTCGAGTGATTGGTCGAGTAGTTGGTCGAGTAGTTGTTCGAGTGATTGGTCGAGTGGTCGGTCGAGTAGTTGGTCGAGTAGTTGGTCGAGTAGTTGGTCGAGTAGTTGGTAGAGTAGTTGGTTGAGTAGGTGGTCGAGTAGTTGGTCGAGTAGTTGGTCGAGTAGTTGGTCGAGTAGTTGGTCGAGTAGTTGGTCGAGCGATTGGTCGAGTAGTTGGTCAAGTGATTGGTCGAGTAGTTGGTCGAGTAGTTGTTCGAGTGATTGGTCGAGTGGTCGGTCGAGTAGTTGGTCGAGTAGTTGGTCGAGTAGTTGGTCGAGTAGTTGGTAGAGTAGTTGGTTGAGTAGGTGGTCGAGTAGTTGGTCGAGTGATTGGTCGAGTAGTTGGTTGAGTAGTTGGTTCAGTAGTTGGTTGAGTAGTTGGTCGAGTAGTTGGTCGAGTGATTGGTCGAGTAGTCGGTCGAGTGGTCTGTCGAGTAGTTGGTCGAGTAGTTGGTTTAGTAGTTGGTCGAGTAGTGGGTCAAGTAGTTGGTCGAGTGATTGGTTGAGTTGTTGGTCAAGTAGTTGGTCGAGTAGTTGGTCGAGTAGTTGGTCGAGTAGTTGGTCGAGTAGTTGGTTGAGTAGTTGGTCGAGTAGTTGGTCGAGTGATTGGTGGAGAAGTCGGTCGAGTGGTCGGTCGAGTAGTCGGTCGAGTAGTTGGTCGAGTAGTTGGCCGAGTAGTTGGTCGAGTAGTTGGTCGAGTAGTTGGTCGAGCGATTGGTCGAGTAGTTGGTCGAGTAGTTGGTCGAGTAGTTGGTCGAATAGTTGGTTGAGTAGTTGGTCGAGTAGTTGGTCGAGTAGTTGGTCGAGTGATTGGTCGAGTAGTCGGTCGAGTGGTCGGTCGAGTAGTTGGTCGAGTAGTTGGTCGAGTGATTGGTCGAGTAAATGGTCGAGTAGTTGGTCGAGTAGTTGGTCGAGTAGTTGGTCGAGTAGTTGTTCGAGTGATTGGTCGAGTGGCCGTCGAGTGGTCGGTCGAGTAGTTGGTCGAGTGATTGGTCGAGTAAATGGTCGAGTAGTTGGTCGAGTAGTTGGTCGAGTAGTTGGTCGAGTAGTTGTTCGAGTGATTGGTCGAGTGGTCGGTCGAGTGGTCGGTCGAGTAGTTGGTCGAGTAGCTGGTCGAGTAGTTGGTCGAGTAGTTGGTCGAATAGTTGGTTGAGTAGTTGGTCGAGTAGTTGGTCGAGTAGTTGGTCGAGTGATTGGTCGAGTAAATGGTCGAGTAGTTGGTCGAGTAGTTGGTCGAGTAGTTGGTCGAGTAGTTGTTCGAGTGATTGGTCGAGTGGTCGGTCGAGTGGTCGGTCGAGTAGTTGGTCGAGTGATTGGTCGAGTAAATGGTCGAGTAGTTGGTCGAGTAGTTGTTCGAGTGATTGGTCGAGTGGTCGGTCGAGTGGTCGGTCGAGTAGTTGGTCGAGTAGCTGGTCGAGTAGTTGGTCGAGTGATTGCTCCAGTAGTTGGTCGAGTGATTGGTCGAGTAGTTGGTCTAGTAGTTGGTCGAGTAGTTGGTCGAGTGATTGGTCGTGTAGTTGGTTGAGTAATTAGTCGAGTAGTTGGTCGAGTAGTTCGTCGAGTAGTTGGTCGAGTGATTGGTCGAGTGGTCGGTCGAGTGGTCGGTCGAGTAGTTGGTCGAGTAGTTGGTCGAGTAGTTGGTCGAGTAGTTGGTAGAGTAGTTGGTCGAGTGATTGCTCCAGTAGTTGGTCGAGTAGTTGGTCGAGTAATTAGACGAGTAGTTGGTCGAGTAGTTGGTCGAGCGATTGGTCGAGTGATTGGTCGAGTAGTCGGTCGAGTGGTCGGTCGAGTAGTTGGTCGAGTAGTTGGTCGAGTAGTTGGTCGAGTAGTTGGTCGAGTGATTGGTCGAGTAGTCGGTCGAGTGGTCGGTCGAGTAGTTGGTCGAGTAGTTGGTTTAGTAGTTGGTCGAGTAGTGGGTCAAGTAGTTGGTCGAGTGATTGGTCGAGTTGTTGGTCAAGTAGTTGGTCGAGTTGTTGGTCGAGTAGTTGGTCTAGTAGTTGGTTGAGTGATTGGTGGAGAAGTCGGTCGAGTGGTCGGTCGAGTAGTTGGTCGAGTAGTTGGCCGAGTAGTTGGTCGAGTAGTTGGTCGAGTAATTGGTCGAGCGATTGGTCGAGTAGTTGGTCGAGTAGTTGGTCGAGTAGTTGGTCGAATAGTTGGTTGAGTAGTTGGTCGAGTAGTTGGTCGAGTAGTTGGTCGAGTGATTGGTCGAGTAGTCGGTCGAGTGGTCGGTCGAGTAGTTGGTCGAGTAGTTAGTCGAGTGATTGGTCGAGTAAATGGTCGAGTAGTTGGTCGAGTAGTTGGTCGAGTAGTTGGTCGAGTGATTGGTCGAGTAGTTGGTCGAGTAGTTGGTCGAGTAGTTGTTCGAGTGATTGGTCGAGTGGTCGGTCGAGTGGTCGGTCGAGTAGTTGGTCGAGTAGCTGGTCGAGTAGTTGGTTGAGTGATTGCTCCAGTAGTTGGTCGAGTGATTGGTCGAGTAGTTGGTCTAGTAGTTGGTCGAGTAGTTGGTCGAGTGATTGGTCGTGTAGTTGGTTGAGTAATTAGTCGAGTAGTTGGTCGAGTAGTTCGTCGAGTAGTTGGTCGTGTGATTGGTCGAGTGGTCGGTCGAGTGGTCGGTCGAGTAGTTGGTCGAGTAGGTGGTCGAGTAGTTGGTCGAGTAGTTAGTCGAGTAGTTGGTCGAGTAGTTGGTCGAGTAGGTGGTCGAGTAGTTGGTCGAGTAGTTGGTCGAGTAGTTGGTCGAGTGATTGGTCGAGTAGTTGGTCGAGTAGTCGGTCGAGTGGTAAGTCGAGTAGTTGGTCGAGTAGTTGGTCGAGTAGTTGGTCGAGTAGTTGGTCGAGTAGTTGGTCGAGTAGTTGGTCGAGTAGTTGGTCGAGTAGTTGGTCGAGTAGTTGGTCGAGTAGTTGGTCGAGCGATTGGTCGAGTAGTTGGTCGAGTGATTGGTCGAGTAGTTGGTCGAGTAGTTGTTCGAGTGATTGGTCGAGTGGTCGGTCGAGTAGTTGGTCGAGTAGTTGGTCGAGTAGTTGGTCGAGTAGTTGGTAGAGTAGTTGGTTGAGTAGGTGGTCGAGTAGTTGGTCGAGTGATTGGTCAAGTAGTTGGTTGAGTAGTTGGTTGAGTAGTTGGTCGAGTAGTTGGTCGAGTGATTGGTCGAGTAGTCGCTCGAGTGGTCGGTCGAGTAGTTGGTCGAGTAGTTGGTTTAGTAGTTGGTCGAGTAGTGGGTCAAGTAGTTGGTCGAGTGATTGGTCGAGTTGTTGGTCAAGTAGTTGGTTGAGTAGTTGGTCGAGTGATTGGTCGAGTGGTCGGTCGAGTGGTTGGTCGAGTAGTTGGTCGAGTAGCTCGTCGAGTGGTAGGTCAAGTAGGTGGTCGAGTAGTTGGTCGAGTGATTGGCCGAGTGGTAGGTCGAGTGGTCGGTCGAGTAGTTGGTCGAGCGATTGGTCGAGTAGTTGGTCGAGTAGTTGGTCGAGTAGTTGGTCGAGTAGTTGGTCGAGCGATTGGTCGAGTAGTTGGTCGAGTAGTTGGTCGAGTAGTTGGTCGAGTAGTTGGTTGAGTAGTTGGTCGAGTAGTTGGTCGAGTGGTTGGTCGAGTAGTTGGTCGAGTGATTGGTCGAGTAGTCGGTCGAGTGGTCGGTCGAGTAGTTGGTCTAGTAGTTGGTCGAGTAGTTGGTCGAGTATTTGGTCGAGTAGGTGGTCGAGTAGTTGGTCGAGTAGTTGGTCGAGTAGTTGGTCGAGTGATTGGTCGAGTAGTTGGTCGAGTAGTCGGTCGAGTGGTAAGTCGAGTAGTTGGTCGAGTAGTTGGTCGAGTAGTTGGTCGAGTAGTTGGTCGAGTAGTTGGTCGAGATGTTGGTCGAGTAGTTGGTCGAGTGATTGGTCGAGTAGTTGGTCAAGTAGTTGGTTCAGTATTTGGTCGAGTAGTTGGTCGAGTAGTTGGTCGAGTGATTGGTCGAGTAGTTGTTCGAGTAGTTGGTCGAGTAGTTGGTCGAGTAGTTGGTCGAGCAGTTGGCCGAGTAGTTGGTCGAGTAGTTGGTCGAGTAGTTGGTCGAGTTGTTGGTCGAGTAGTTGGTCGAGTAGTTAGTCGAGTAGTTGGTCGAGCGATTGCTCGAGTAGTTGGTCGAGTGATTGGTCGAGTAGTCGGTCGAGTAGTTGGTCGAGTAGTTGGTTTAGTAGATGGTCGAGTAGTGGGTCAAGTAGTTGGTCGAGTGATTGGTCGAGTTGTTGGTCAAGTAGTTGGTCGAGTAGTTGGTCGAGTAGTTGGTCGAGTAGTTGGTTGAGTAGTTGGTCGAGTAGTTGGTCGAGTAGTTGGTCGAGTGATTGGTGGAGAAGTCGGTCGAGTGGTCGGTCGAGTAGTTGGTCGAGTAGTTGGCCGAGTAGTTGGTCGAGTAGTTGGTCGAGTAGTTGGTCGAGCGATTGGTCGAGTAGTTGGTCGAGTAGTTGGTCGAGTAGTTGGTCGAATAGTTGGTTGAGTAGCTGGTCGAGTAGTTGGTCGAGTAGTTGGTCGAGTGATTGGTCGAGTAGTCGGTCGAGTGGTCGGTCGAGTAGTTGGTCGAGTAGTTGGTCGAGTGATTGGTCGAGTAAATGGTCGAGTAGTTGGTCGAGTAGTTGGTCGAGTAGTTGGTCGAGTAGTTGTTCGAGTGATTGGTCGAGTGGTCGGTCGAGTGGTCGGTCGAGTAGTTGGTCGAGTAGCTGGTCGAGTAGTTGGTCGAGTGATTGCTCCAGTAGTTGGTCGAGTGATTGGTCGAGTAGTTGGTCTAGTAGTTGGTCGAGTAGTTGGTCGAGTAGTTGGTCGAGTAGTTGGTCGAGTAGTTGTTCGAGTGATTGGTCGAGTGATTGGTCGAGTTGTTGGTCAAGTAGTTGGTTGAGCAGTTGGTCGAGTAGCTCGTCGAGTAGTTGGTCGAGTAGGTGGTCGAGTAGTTGGTCGAGCGATTGGTCGAGTAGTTGGTCGAGTAGTTGGTCGAGTAGTTGGTCGAGTAGTTGGTCGAGTAGTTGGTCGACCGATTGGTCGAGTAGTTGGTCGAGTAGTTGGTCGAGTAGTTGGTCGAGTAGTTGGTTGAGTAGTTGGTCGAGTAGTTGGTCGAGTGGTTGGTCGAGTAGTTGGTCGAGTGATTGGTCGAGTAGTCGGTTGAGTGGTCGGTCGAGTAGTTGGTCTAGTAGTTGGTCGAGTAGTTGGTCGAGTAGTTGGTCGAGTAGGTGGTCGAGTAGTTTGTCGAGTAGTTGGTCGAGTAGTTGGTCGAGTGATTGGTCGAGTAGTTGGTCGAGTAGTCGGTCGAGTGGTAAGTCGAGTAGTTGGTCGAGTAGTTGGTCGAGTAGTTGGTCGAGTAGTTGGTCGAGTAGTTGGTCGAGATGTTGGTCGAGTAGTTGGTCGAGTGATTGGTCGAGTAGTTGGTCGAGTAGTTGGTTCAGTATTTGGTCGAGTAGTTGGTCGAGTAGTTGGTCGAGTGATTGGTCGAGTAGTTGTTCGAGTAGTTGGTCGAGTAGTTGGTCGAGTAGTTGGTCGAGCAGTTGGCCGAGTAGTTGGTAGAGTAGTTGGTCGAGTAGTTGGTCGAGTTGTTGGTCGAGAAGTTGGTCGAGTAGTTAGTCGAGTAGTTGGTCGAGCGATTGCTCGAGTAGTTGGTCGAGTGATTGGTCGAGTAGTCGGTCGAGTAGTTGGTCGAGTAGTTGGTTTAGAAGTTGGTCGAGTAGTTGGTCGAGTAGTTGTTCGAGTGATTGGTCGAGTGGTCGGTCGAGTGGTCGGTCGAGTAGTTGGTCGAGTAGCTGGTCGAGTAGTTGGTTGAGTGATTGCTCCAGTAGTTGGTCGAGTGATTGGTCGAGTAGTTGGTCTAGTAGTTGGTCGAGTAGTTGGTCGAGCTATTGGTCGTGTAGTTGGTTGAGTAATTAGTCGAGTAGTTGGTCGAGTAGTTCGTCGAGTAGTTGGTCGAGTGATTGGTCGAGTGGTCGGTCGAGTGGTCGGTCGAGTAGTTGGTCGAGTAGTTGGTCGAGTAGTTGGTCGAGTAGTTGGTCGAGTAGTTGGTCGAGTAGTTGGTCGAGTAGGTGGTCGAGTAGTTGGTCGAGTAGTTGGTCGAGTAGTTGGTCGAGTGATTGGTCGAGTAGTTGGTCGAGTAGTCGGTCGAGTGGTAAGTCGAGTAGTTGGTCGAGTAGTTGGTCGAGTAGTTGGTCGAGTAGTTGGTCGAGTAGTTGGTCGAGTAGTTGGTCGAGTAGTTGGTCGAGTAGTTGGTCGAGTAGTTGGTCGAGTAGTTGGTCGAGTAGTTGGTCGAGCGATTGGTCGAGTAGTTGGTCGAGTGATTGGTCGAGTAGTTGGTCGAGTAGTTGTTCGAGTGATTGGTCGAGTAGTTGGTCTAGTAGTTGGTCGAGTAGTTGGTCGAGCTATTGGTCGTGTAGTTGGTTGAGTAATTAGTCGAGTAGTTGGTCGAGTAGTTCGTCGAGTAGTTGGTCGAGTGATTGGTCGAGTGGTCGGTCGAGTGGTCGGTCGAGTAGTTGGTCGAGTAGTTGGTCGAGTAGTTGGTCGAGTAGTTGGTCGAGTAGTTGGTCGAGTAGTTGGTCGAGTAGGTGGTCGAGTAGTTGGTCGAGTAGTTGGTCGAGTAGTTGGTCGAGTGATTGGTCGAGTAGTTGGTCGAGTAGTCGGTCGAGTGGTAAGTCGAGTAGTTGGTCGAGTAGTTGGTCGAGTAGTTGGTCGAGTAGTTGGTCGAGTAGTTGGTCGAGTAGTTGTTCGAGTAGTTGGTCGAGTAGTTGGTCGAGTAGTTGGTCGAGTAGTTGGTCGAGTAGTTGGTCGAGCGATTGGTCGAGTAGTTGGTCGAGTGATTGGTCGAGTAGTTGGTCGAGTAGTTGTTCGAGTGATTGGTCGAGTGGTCGGTCGAGTAGTTGGTCGAGTAGTTGGTCGAGTAGTTGGTCGAGTAGTTGGTAGAGTAGTTGGTTGAGTAGGTGGTCGAGTAGTTGGTCGAGTGATTGGTCAAGTAGTTGGTTGAGTAGTTGGTTGAGTAGTTGGTCGAGTAGTTGGTCGAGTGATTGGTCGAGTAGTCGCTCGAGTGGTCGGTCGAGTAGTTGGTCGAGTAGTTGGTTTAGTAGTTGGTCGAGTAGTGGGTCAAGTAGTTGGTCGAGTGATTGGTCGAGTTGTTGGTCAAGTAGTTGGTTGAGTAGTTGGTCGAGTGATTGGTCGAGTGGTCGGTCGAGTGGTTGGTCGAGTAGTTGGTCGAGTAGCTCGTCGAGTGGTAGGTCAAGTAGGTGGTCGAGTAGTTGGTCGAGTGATTGGCCGAGTGGTAGGTCGAGTGGTCGGTCGAGTAGTTGGTCGAGCGATTGGTCGAGTAGTTGGTCGAGTAGTTGGTCGAGTAGTTGGTCGAGTAGTTGGTCGAGCGATTGGTCGAGTAGTTGGTCGAGTAGTTGGTCGAGTAGTTGGTCGAGTAGTTGGTTGAGTAGTTGGTCGAGTAGTTGGTCGAGTGGTTGGTCGAGTAGTTGGTCGAGTGATTGGTCGAGTAGTCGGTCGAGTGGTCGGTCGAGTAGTTGGTCTAGTAGTTGGTCGAGTAGTTGGTCGAGTAGTTGGTCGAGTAGGTGGTCGAGTAGTTGGTCGAGTAGTTGGTCGAGTAGTTGGTCGAGTGATTGGTCGAGTAGTTGGTCGAGTAGTCGGTCGAGTGGTAAGTCGAGTAGTTGGTCGAGTAGTTGGTCGAGTAGTTGGTCGAGTAGTTGGTCGAGATGTTGGTCGAGTAGTTGGTCGAGTGATCGGTCGAGTAGTTGGTCGAGTAGTTGGTTCAGTATTTGGTCGAGTAGTTGGTCGAGTGATTGGTCGAGTAGTTGGTTGAGTAGGTGGTCGAGTAGTTGGTCGAGTGATTGGTCAAGTAGTTGGTTGAGTAGTTGGTTGAGTAGTTGGTCGAGTAGTTGGTCGAGTGATTGGTCGAGTAGTCGCTCGAGTGGTCGGTCGAGTAGTTGGTCGAGTAGTTGGTTTAGTAGTTGGTCGAGTAGTGGGTCAAGTAGTTGGTCGAGCGATTGCTCGAGTAGTTGGTCGAGTGATTGGTCGAGTAGTCGGTCGAGTAGTTGGTCGAGTAGTTGGTTTAGTAGATGGTCGAGTAGTGGGTCAAGTAGTTGGTCGAGTGATTGGTCGAGTTGTTGGTCAAGTAGTTGGTCGAGTAGTTGGTCGAGTAGTTGGTCGAGTAGTTGGTTGAGTAGTTGGTCGAGTAGTTGGTCGAGTAGTTGGTCGAGTGATTGGTGGAGAAGTCGGTCGAGTGGTCGGTCGAGTAGTTGGTCGAGTAGTTGGCCGAGTAGTTGGTCGAGTAGTTGGTCGAGTAATTGGTCGAGCGATTGGTCGAGTAGTTGGTCGAGTAGTTGGTCGAGTAGTTGGTCGAATAGTTGGTTGAGTAGCTGGTCGAGTAGTTGGTCGAGTAGTTGGTCGAGTGATTGGTCGAGTAGTCGGTCGAGTGGTCGGTCGAGTAGTTGGTCGAGTAGTTGGTCGAGTGATTGGTCGAGTAAATGGTCGAGTAGTTGGTCGAGTAGTTGGTCGAGTAGTTGGTCGAGTGATTGGTCGAGTAGTTGGTCGAGTAGTTGGTCGAGTAGTTGTTCGAGTGATTGGTCGAGTGGTCGGTCGAGTGGTCGGTCGAGTAGTTGGTCGAGTAGCTGGTCGAGTAGTTGGTCGAGTGATTGCTCCAGTAGTTGGTCGAGTGATTGGTCGAGTGATTGGTCGAGTGGTCGGTCGAGTGGTCGGTCGAGTAGTTGGTCGAGTAGCTGGTCGAGTAGTTGGTCGAGTGATTGCTCCAGTAGTTGGTCGAGTGATTGGTCGAGTAGTTGGTCTAGTAGTTGGTCGAGTAGTTGGTCGAGTAGTTGGTCGAGCAGTTGGTCGAGTAGTTGTTCGAGTGATTGGTCGAGTGGTCGGTCGAGTGGTCGGTCGAGTAGTTGGTCGAGTAGCTGGTCGAGTAGTTGGTCGAGTGATTGCTCCAGTAGTTGGTCGAGTGATTGGTCGAGTAGTTGGTCTAGTAGTTGGTCGAGTAGTTGGTCGAGTAGTTGGTCGAGTAGTTGGCCGAGTAGTTGTTCGAGTGATTGGTCGAGTGGTCGGTCGAGTGGTCGGTCGAGTAGTTGGTCGAGTAGCTGGTCG
>JANLBV010000080.1:0-52000 GCA_029849275.1 Papilio elwesi
ACCAACTACTCGACCAACTACTAGACCAACTACTCGACCAATCACTCGATAAACTACTCGACCAACTACTGGAGCAATCACTCGACCAACTACTCGACCAAATACTCGACCAACTACTCGATCAATCACTCGACCAGCTACTCGACCAACTACTGGAGCAATCACTCGACCAACTACTCGACCAACTACTCGAGCAATCACTCGACCGACCACTCGACCGACCACTCGACCAATCACTCGACCAACTACTCGACCAACTACTCGACCAACTACTCGACTAATTACTCAACCAACTACTCGACCAACTACTCGACCAACTACTCGACCAACTACTCGACCGACCACTCGACCGACTTCTCGACCAATCACTCGACCAACTACTCGACCAACTACTCGACCAACTACTCAACCAACTACTCGACCAACTACTCGACCAACTACTCGACCAACTACTCGAACAATCGCTCGACCAATTACTCGACCAACTACTCGACCAACTACTCGACCAACTACTCGACCGACCACTCGACCGACTACTCCACCAATCACGCGACCAACTACTCGACCAACTACTCGACCAACTACTCAACCAACTACTCGACCAACTACTCGACCAATCACTCGACCAACTACTCGACCAACTACTCGACCAACTACTCGACCAACTACTCGACCAACTACTCGACCAACTACTCGACCAACTACTCGACCGACCACTCGACCGACTACTCGACCAATCACTCGACCAATCACTCGACCAACTACTCGACCAACTACTCGACCAACTACTCGACCAACTACTTGACCAACTACTCGACCAACTACTCGACCAATCACTCGATAAACTACTCGACCAACTACTGGAGCAATCACTCGACCAACTACTCGACCAAATACTCGACCAACTACTCGACCAATCACTAGACCAACTACTCGACCAACTACTGGAGCAATCACTCGACCAACTACTCGACCAACTACTCGACCAACTACTCGAGCAATCACTCGACCGACCACTCGACCGACCACTCGACCAATCACTCGACCAACTACTCGACCAACTACTCGACCAACTACTCGACTAATTACTCACCCATCTACTCGACCAACTACTCGACCAACTACTCGACCAACTACTCGACCGACCACTCGACCAACTACTCGACCAATCACTCGACCAACTACTCGACCAACTACTGGAGCAATCACTCGACCAACTACTCGACCAACTACTCGACCAACTACTCGAGCAATCACTCGACCGACCACTCGACCGACCACTCGACCAATCACTCGACCAACTACTCGACCAACTACTCGACCAACTACTCGACTAATTACTCAACCAACTACTCGACCAACTACTCGACCAACTACTCGACCAACTACTCTACCAACTACTCGACCGACCACTCGACCGACTACTCGACCAATCACTCGACCAACTACTCGACCAACTACTCGACCAACTACTCGACCAACTTCTTGACCAACTACTCGACCAACTACTCGACCAACTACTCGACCAACTACTCGACCAATCACTCGACCAACTACTCGACCAACTACTCGACCAACTACTCGACCAACTACTCGACCAACTACTTGACCAACTACTCGACCAACTACTCGACCAATCACTCGACCAATCACTCGACCAACTACTCGACCAACTACTCGACCAATTACTCGACCAACTACTTGACCAACTACTCGACCAACTACTCGACCAACTACTCGACCAATCACTCGACCAACTACTCGACCAACTACTCGACCAACTACTCGACTAATTACTCAACCAACTACTCGACCAACTACTCGACCAACTACTCGACCAATCGCTCGACCACCTACTCGACCAATCGCTCGACCAACTACTCGACCAACTAGTCGACCAATCACTCGACCAACTACTCGACAAACTACTCGACCAACCACTCGACCGACCACTCGACCAACTACTCGAGCAATCACTCGACTCACTACTCAACCAACTACTCGACCAATCACTCGACCAACTACTCGACTAATTACTCAACCAACTACTCGACCAACTACTCGACGAACTACTCGACCAACTACTCGACCAACTACTCGACCGACCACTCGACCGACTACTCGACCAATCACTCGACCAATCACTCGACCAACTACTCGACCAACTACTCGACCAATTACTCGACCAACTACTTGACCAACTACTCGACCAACTACTCGACCAACTACTCGACCAACTACTCGACCAATCACTCGACCAACTACTCGACCAACTACTCGACCAACTACTCGACCAACTACTCGACCAACTACTCGACCAACTACTCGACCAACTACTCGACCAACTACTCGACCAATCACTCGACCAACTACTAGACCAACTACTCGACCAATCACTCGACCAACTACTCGACCAACTACTGGAGCAATCACTCGACCAACTACTCGACCAACTACTCGACCAACTACTCGAGCAATCACTCGACCGACCACTCGACCGACCACTCGACCAATCACTCGACCAACTACTCGACCAACTACTCGACCAACTACTCGACTAATTACTCAACCAACTACTCGACCAACTACTCGACCAACTACTCGACCAATTACTCGACCGACCACTCGACCGACTTCTCGACCAATCACTCGACCAACTACTCGACCAACTACTCGACCAACTACTCGTCCAACTACTCGACCAACTACTCGACCAACTACTCGACCAATCGCTCGACCAACTACTCGACCAACTACTAGACCAACTATTTGACAATCACTCGATAAACTACTCGACCAACTACTGGAGCAATCACTCGACCAAATACTCGACCAACTACTCGACCAATCACTCGACCAACTACTCGACCAACAACTGGAGCAATCACTCGACCAACTACTCGACCAACTACTCGAGCAATCACTCGACCGACCACTCGACCGACCACTCGACCAATCACTCGACCAACTACTCGACCAACTACTCGACCAACTACTCGACTAATTACTCAACCAACTACTCGACCAACTACTCGACCAACTACTCGACCAACTACTCGACCGACCACTCGACCGACTACTCAACCAACTACTCGACCAACTACTCGACCAACTACTCGACCAACTACTCGAACAATCGCTCGACCAACTACTCGACCAACTACTCGACCAACTACTCGACCAACTACTCGACCGACCACTCGACCGACTACTCCACCAATCACGCGACCAACTACTCGACCAACTACTCGACCAACTACTCAACCAACTACTCGACCAACTACTCGACCAATCACTCGACCAACTACTCGACCGACCACTCGACCGACTACTCGACCAATCACTCGACCAATCACTCGACCAACTACTCGACCAACTACTCGACCAACTACTCGACCAACTACTCGACCAACTACTCGACCAACTACTCGACCAACTACTCGACCAACTACTCGACCAACTACTTGACCAACTACTCGACCAACTACTCGACCAATCACTCGATAAACTACTCGACCAACTACTGGAGCAATCACTCGACCAACTACTCGACCAAATACTCGACCAACTACTCGACCAATCACTCGACCAACTACTCGACCAACTACTGGAGCAATCACTCGACCAACTACTCGACCAACTACTCGACCAACTACTCGACCAACTACTGGAGCAATCACTCGACCGACCACTCGACCGACCACTCGACCAATCACTCGACCAACTACTCGACCAACTACTCGACCAACTACTCGACCAACTACTCGACCGACCACTCGACCAACTACTCGACCAATCACTCGACCAACTACTCGAACAACTACTGGAGCAATCACTCGACCAACTACTCGACCAACTACTCGACCAACTACTCGAGCAATCACTCGACCGACCACTCGACCGACCACTCGACCAATCACTCGACCAACTACTCGACCAACTACTCGACCAACTACTCGACTAATTACTCAACCAACTACTCGACCAACTACTCGACCAACTACTCGACCAACTACTCGACCAAGTACTCGACCGACCACTCGACCGATTACTCGACCAATCACTCGACCAATCACTCGACCAACTACTCGACCAACTACTCGACCAACTACTCGAGAACTTCTTGACCAACTACTCGACCAACTACTCGACCAACTACTCGACCAACTACTCGACCAATCACTCGACCAATCACTCGACCAACTACTCGACCAACTACTCGACCAATTACTCGACCAACTACTTGACCAACTACTCGACCAACTACTCGACCAACTACTCGACCAATCACTCGACCAACTACTCGACCAACTACTCGACCAACTACTCGACTAATTACTCAACCAACTACTCGACCAACTACTCGACCAACTACTCGACCAACTACTCGACCAATCGCTCGACCACCTACTCGACCAATCGCTCGACCAACTACTCGACCAACTAGTCGACCAATCACTCGACCAACTACTCGACAAACTACTCGACCAACCACTCGACCGACCACTCGACCAACTACTCGAGCAATCACTCGACTCACTACTCAACCAACTACTCGACCAATCACTCGACCAACTACTCGACTAATTACTCAACCAACTACTCGACCAACTACTCGACGAACTACTCGACCAACTACTCGACCAACTACTCGACCGACCACTCGACCGACTACTCGACCAATCACTCGACCAATCACTCGACCAACTACTCGACCAACTACTCGACCAATTACTCGACCAACTACTTGACCAACTACTCGACCAACTACTCGACCAACTATTCGACCAACTACTCGACCAACTACTCGACCAACTACTCGACCAACTACTCGACCAACTACTCGTCCAACTACTCGACCAACTACTCGACCAACTACTCGACCAACTACTCGACCAATCACTCGACCAACTACTAGACCAACTACTAGACCAACTACTCGACCAATCACTCGACCAACTACTCGACCAACTACTGGAGCAATCACTCGACCAACTACTCGACCAACTACTCGAGCAATCACTCGACCGACCACTCGACCGACCACTCGACCAATCACTCGACCAACTTCTCGACCAACTACTCGACCAACTACTCGACTAATTACTCAACCAACTACTCGACCAACTACTCGACCAACTACTCGACCAACTACTCGACCGACCACTCGACCGACTTCTCGACCAATCACTCGACCAACTACTCGACCAACTACTCGACCAACTACTCGTCCAACTACTCGACCAACTACTCGACCAACTACTCGACCAATCGCTCGACCAACTACTCGATCAACTACTAGACCAACTACTCGACCAATCACTCGATAAACTACTCGACCAACTACTGGAGCAATCACTCGACCAACTACTCGACCAAATACTCGACCAACTACTCGACCAATCACTCGACCAACTACTCGACCAACTACTGGAGCAATCACTCGACCAACTACTCGACCAACTACTCGAGCAATCACTCGACCGACCACTCGACCGACCACTCGACCAATCACTCGACCAACTACTCGACCAACTACTCGACCAACTACTCGACTAATTTCTCAACCAACTACTCGACCAACTACTCGACCAACTACTCGACCGACCACTCGACCGACTTCTCGACCAATCACTCGACCAACTACTCGACCAACTACTCGACCAACTACTCAACCAACTACTCGACCAACTACTCGACCAACTACTCGACCAACTACTCGAACAATCGCTCGACCAACTACTCGACCAACTACTCGACTAACTACTCGACCAACTACTCGACCGACCACTCGACCGACTACTCCACCAATCACGCGACCAACTACTCGACCAACTACTCGACAAACTACTCACTCAACTACTCGACCAACTACTCGACCAATCACTCGACCAACGACTCGACCAACTACTCGACCAACTACTCGACCAACTACTCGACCAACTACTCGACCAACTACTCGACCAACTACTCGACCGACCACTCGACCGACTACTCGACCAATCACTCGACCAATCACTCGACCAACTACTCGACCAACTACTCGACCAACTACTCGATCAACTACTTGACCAACTACTCGACCAACTACTCGACCAATCACTCGATAAACTACTCGACCAACTACTGGAGCAATCACTCGACCAACTACTCGACCAAATACTCGACCAACTACTCGACCAATCACTCGACCAACTACTCGACCAACTACTAGACCAACTATTTGACCAATAACTCGATAAACTACTCGACCAACTACTGGAGCAATCACTCGACCAACTACTCGACCAAATACTCGACCAACTACTCGACCAATCACTCGACCAACTACTCGACCAACAACTGGAGCAATCACTCGACCAACTACTCGACCAACTACTCGAGCAATCACTCGACCGACCACTCGACCGACCACTCGACCAATCACTCGACCAACTACTCGACCAACTACTCGACCAACTACTCGACTAATTACTCGACCAACTACTCGACCAACTACTCGACCAACTACTCGACCAACTACTCGACCAACTACTCGACCAACTACTCGACCGACCACTCGACCGACTACTCGACCAATCACTCGACCAATCACTCGACCAACTACTCGACCAACTACTCGACCAACTACTCGATCAACTACTTGACCAACTACTCGACCAACTACTCGACCAATCACTCGATAAACTACTCGACCAACTACTGGAGCAATCACTCGACCAACTACTCGACCAAATACTCGACCAACTACTCGACCAATCACTCGACCAACTACTCGACCAACTACTAGACCAACTATTTGACCAATAACTCGATAAACTACTCGACCAACTACTGGAGCAATCACTCGACCAACTACTCGACCAAATACTCGACCAACTACTCGACCAATCACTCGACCAACTACTCGACCAACAACTGGAGCAATCACTCGACCAACTACTCGACCAACTACTCGAGCAATCACTCGACCGACCACTCGACCGACCACTCGACCAATCACTCGACCAACTACTCGACCAACTACTCGACCAACTACTCGACTAATTACTCAACCAACTACTCGACCAACTACTCGACCAACTACTCGACCAACTACTCGACCGACCACTCGACCGACTACTCAACCAACTACTCGACCAACTACTCGACCAACTACTCGACCAACTACTCGAAATATCGCTCGACCAACTACTCGACCAACTACTCGACCAACTACTCGACCAACTACTCGACCGACCACTCGACCGACTACTCCACCAATCACGCGACCAACTACTCGACCAACTACTCGACCAACTACTCAACCAACTACTCGACCAACTACTCGACCAATCACTCGACCAACTACTCGACCGACTACTCGACCAACTACTCGACCAACTACTCGACCAACTACTCGACCGACCACTCGACCGACTACTCGACCAATCACTCGACCAATCACTCGACCAACTACTGGAGCAATCACTCGACCAACTACTCGACCAAATACTCGACCAACTACTCGACCAACTACTCAACCAACTACTCGACCAACTACTCGACCAACTACTCGACCAACTACTCGAACAATCGCTCGACCAACTACTCGACCAACTACTCGACTAACTACTCGACCAACTACTCGACCGACCACTCGACCGACTACTCCACCAATCACGCGACCAACTACTCGACCAACTACTCGACAAACTACTCACTCAACTACTCGACCAACTACTCGACCAATCACTCGACCAACGACTCGACCAACTACTCGACCAACTACTCGACCAACTACTCGACCAACTACTCGACCAACTACTCGACCAACTACTCGACCGACCACTCGACCGACTACTCGACCAATCACTCGACCAATCACTCGACCAACTACTCGACCAACTACTCGACCAACTACTCGATCAACTACTTGACCAACTACTCGACCAACTACTCGACCAATCACTCGATAAACTACTCGACCAACTACTGGAGCAATCACTCGACCAACTACTCGACCAAATACTCGACCAACTACTCGACCAATCACTCGACCAACTACTCGACCAACTACTAGACCAACTATTTGACCAATAACTCGATAAACTACTCGACCAACTACTGGAGCAATCACTCGACCAACTACTCGACCAAATACTCGACCAACTACTCGACCAATCACTCGACCAACTACTCGACCAACAACTGGAGCAATCACTCGACCAACTACTCGACCAACTACTCGAGCAATCACTCGACCGACCACTCGACCGACCACTCGACCAATCACTCGACCAACTACTCGACCAACTACTCGACCAACTACTCGACTAATTACTCGACCAACTACTCGACCAACTACTCGACCAACTACTCGACCAACTACTCGACCAACTACTCGACCAACTACTCGACCGACCACTCGACCGACTACTCGACCAATCACTCGACCAATCACTCGACCAACTACTCGACCAACTACTCGACCAACTACTCGATCAACTACTTGACCAACTACTCGACCAACTACTCGACCAATCACTCGATAAACTACTCGACCAACTACTGGAGCAATCACTCGACCAACTACTCGACCAAATACTCGACCAACTACTCGACCAATCACTCGACCAACTACTCGACCAACTACTAGACCAACTATTTGACCAATAACTCGATAAACTACTCGACCAACTACTGGAGCAATCACTCGACCAACTACTCGACCAAATACTCGACCAACTACTCGACCAATCACTCGACCAACTACTCGACCAACAACTGGAGCAATCACTCGACCAACTACTCGACCAACTACTCGAGCAATCACTCGACCGACCACTCGACCGACCACTCGACCAATCACTCGACCAACTACTCGACCAACTACTCGACCAACTACTCGACTAATTACTCAACCAACTACTCGACCAACTACTCGACCAACTACTCGACCAACTACTCGACCGACCACTCGACCGACTACTCAACCAACTACTCGACC
The DNA here is from genome assembly GCA_029849275.1 of Papilio elwesi. NCBI lineage: Eukaryota > Metazoa > Arthropoda > Insecta > Lepidoptera > Papilionidae > Papilio > Papilio elwesi. Next base: position 8,990 of record JANLBV010000080.1, read on the forward strand.
AACTACTCGACCAACTACTCGACCAACTACTCGAAATATCGCTCGACCAACTACTCGACCAACTACTCGACCAACTACTCGACCAACTACTCGACCGACCACTCGACCGACTACTCCACCAATCACGCGACCAACTACTCGACCAACTACTCGACCAACTACTCAACCAACTACTCGACCAACTACTCGACCAATCACTCGACCAACTACTCGACCGACTACTCGACCAACTACTCGACCAACTACTCGACCAACTACTCGACCGACCACTCGACCGACTACTCGACCAATCACTCGACCAATCACTCGACCAACTACTGGAGCAATCACTCGACCAACTACTCGACCAAATACTCGACCAACTACTCGATCAATCACTCGACCAACTACTCGACCAACTACTCGAGCAATCACTCGACCGACCACTCGACCGACCACTCGACCAATCACTCGACCAACTACTCGACCAACTACTCGACCAACTACTCGACTAATTACTCAACCAACTACTCGACCAACTACTCGACCAACTACTCGACCAACTACTCGACCAACTACTCGACCGACCACTCGACCGACTACTCGACCAATCACTCGACCAATCACTCGACCAACTACTGGAGCAATCACTCGACCAACTACTCGACCAAATACTCGACCAACTACTCGATCAATCACTCGACCAACTACTCGACCAACTACTGGAGCAATCACTCGACCAACTACTCGACCAACTACTCGAGCAATCACTCGACCGACCACTCGACCGACCACTCGACCAATCACTCGACCAACTACTCGACCAACTACTCGACCAACTACTCGACCAACTACTCGACCAACTACTCAACCAACTACTCGACCAATCGCTCGACCAACTACTCGACCAACTACTAGACCAACTACTCGACCAATCACTCGATAAACTACTCGACCAACTACTGGAGCAATCACTCGACCAACTACTCGACCAAATACTCGACCAACTACTCGATCAATCACTCGACCAGCTACTCGACCAACTACTGGAGCAATCACTCGACCAACTACTCGACCAACTACTCGAGCAATCACTCGACCGACCACTCGACCGACCACTCGACCAATCACTCGACCAACTACTCGACCAACTACTCGACCAACTACTCGACTAATTACTCAACCAACTACTCGACCAACTACTCGACCAACTACTCGACCAACTACTCGACCGACCACTCGACCGACTTCTCGACCAATCACTCGACCAACTACTCGACCAACTACTCGACCAACTACTCAACCAACTACTCGACCAACTACTCGACCAACTACTCGACCAACTACTCGAACAATCGCTCGACCAATTACTCGACCAACTACTCGACCAACTACTCGACCAACTACTCGACCGACCACTCGACCGACTACTCCACCAATCACGCGACCAACTACTCGACCAACTACTCGACCAACTACTCAACCAACTACTCGACCAACTACTCGACCAATCACTCGACCAACTACTCGACCAACTACTCGACCAACTACTCGACCAACTACTCGACCAACTACTCGACCAACTACTCGACCAACTACTCGACCGACCACTCGACCGACTACTCGACCAATCACTCGACCAATCACTCGACCAACTACTCGACCAACTACTCGACCAACTACTCGACCAACTACTTGACCAACTACTCGACCAACTACTCGACCAATCACTCGATAAACTACTCGACCAACTACTGGAGCAATCACTCGACCAACTACTCGACCAAATACTCGACCAACTACTCGACCAATCACTAGACCAACTACTCGACCAACTACTGGAGCAATCACTCGACCAACTACTCGACCAACTACTCGACCAACTACTCGAGCAATCACTCGACCGACCACTCGACCGACCACTCGACCAATCACTCGACCAACTACTCGACCAACTACTCGACCAACTACTCGACTAATTACTCACCCATCTACTCGACCAACTACTCGACCAACTACTCGACCAACTACTCGACCGACCACTCGACCAACTACTCGACCAATCACTCGACCAACTACTCGACCAACTACTGGAGCAATCACTCGACCAACTACTCGACCAACTACTCGACCAACTACTCGAGCAATCACTCGACCGACCACTCGACCGACCACTCGACCAATCACTCGACCAACTACTCGACCAACTACTCGACCAACTACTCGACTAATTACTCAACCAACTACTCGACCAACTACTCGACCAACTACTCGACCAACTACTCTACCAACTACTCGACCGACCACTCGACCGACTACTCGACCAATCACTCGACCAACTACTCGACCAACTACTCGACCAACTACTCGACCAACTTCTTGACCAACTACTCGACCAACTACTCGACCAACTACTCGACCAACTACTCGACCAATCACTCGACCAACTACTCGACCAACTACTCGACCAACTACTCGACCAACTACTCGACCAACTACTTGACCAACTACTCGACCAACTACTCGACCAATCACTCGACCAATCACTCGACCAACTACTCGACCAACTACTCGACCAATTACTCGACCAACTACTTGACCAACTACTCGACCAACTACTCGACCAACTACTCGACCAATCACTCGACCAACTACTCGACCAACTACTCGACCAACTACTCGACTAATTACTCAACCAACTACTCGACCAACTACTCGACCAACTACTCGACCAATCGCTCGACCACCTACTCGACCAATCGCTCGACCAACTACTCGACCAACTAGTCGACCAATCACTCGACCAACTACTCGACAAACTACTCGACCAACCACTCGACCGACCACTCGACCAACTACTCGAGCAATCACTCGACTCACTACTCAACCAACTACTCGACCAATCACTCGACCAACTACTCGACTAATTACTCAACCAACTACTCGACCAACTACTCGACGAACTACTCGACCAACTACTCGACCAACTACTCGACCGACCACTCGACCGACTACTCGACCAATCACTCGACCAATCACTCGACCAACTACTCGACCAACTACTCGACCAATTACTCGACCAACTACTTGACCAACTACTCGACCAACTACTCGACCAACTACTCGACCAACTACTCGACCAATCACTCGACCAACTACTCGACCAACTACTCGACCAACTACTCGACCAACTACTCGACCAACTACTCGACCAACTACTCGACCAACTACTCGACCAACTACTCGACCAATCACTCGACCAACTACTAGACCAACTACTCGACCAATCACTCGACCAACTACTCGACCAACTACTGGAGCAATCACTCGACCAACTACTCGACCAACTACTCGACCAACTACTCGAGCAATCACTCGACCGACCACTCGACCGACCACTCGACCAATCACTCGACCAACTACTCGACCAACTACTCGACCAACTACTCGACTAATTACTCAACCAACTACTCGACCAACTACTCGACCAACTACTCGACCAATTACTCGACCGACCACTCGACCGACTTCTCGACCAATCACTCGACCAACTACTCGACCAACTACTCGACCAACTACTCGTCCAACTACTCGACCAACTACTCGACCAACTACTCGACCAATCGCTCGACCAACTACTCGACCAACTACTAGACCAACTATTTGACAATCACTCGATAAACTACTCGACCAACTACTGGAGCAATCACTCGACCAAATACTCGACCAACTACTCGACCAATCACTCGACCAACTACTCGACCAACAACTGGAGCAATCACTCGACCAACTACTCGACCAACTACTCGAGCAATCACTCGACCGACCACTCGACCGACCACTCGACCAATCACTCGACCAACTACTCGACCAACTACTCGACCAACTACTCGACTAATTACTCAACCAACTACTCGACCAACTACTCGACCAACTACTCGACCAACTACTCGACCGACCACTCGACCGACTACTCAACCAACTACTCGACCAACTACTCGACCAACTACTCGACCAACTACTCGAACAATCGCTCGACCAACTACTCGACCAACTACTCGACCAACTACTCGACCAACTACTCGACCGACCACTCGACCGACTACTCCACCAATCACGCGACCAACTACTCGACCAACTACTCGACCAACTACTCAACCAACTACTCGACCAACTACTCGACCAATCACTCGACCAACTACTCGACCGACCACTCGACCGACTACTCGACCAATCACTCGACCAATCACTCGACCAACTACTCGACCAACTACTCGACCAACTACTCGACCAACTACTCGACCAACTACTCGACCAACTACTCGACCAACTACTCGACCAACTACTCGACCAACTACTTGACCAACTACTCGACCAACTACTCGACCAATCACTCGATAAACTACTCGACCAACTACTGGAGCAATCACTCGACCAACTACTCGACCAAATACTCGACCAACTACTCGACCAATCACTCGACCAACTACTCGACCAACTACTGGAGCAATCACTCGACCAACTACTCGACCAACTACTCGACCAACTACTCGACCAACTACTGGAGCAATCACTCGACCGACCACTCGACCGACCACTCGACCAATCACTCGACCAACTACTCGACCAACTACTCGACCAACTACTCGACCAACTACTCGACCGACCACTCGACCAACTACTCGACCAATCACTCGACCAACTACTCGAACAACTACTGGAGCAATCACTCGACCAACTACTCGACCAACTACTCGACCAACTACTCGAGCAATCACTCGACCGACCACTCGACCGACCACTCGACCAATCACTCGACCAACTACTCGACCAACTACTCGACCAACTACTCGACTAATTACTCAACCAACTACTCGACCAACTACTCGACCAACTACTCGACCAACTACTCGACCAAGTACTCGACCGACCACTCGACCGATTACTCGACCAATCACTCGACCAATCACTCGACCAACTACTCGACCAACTACTCGACCAACTACTCGAGAACTTCTTGACCAACTACTCGACCAACTACTCGACCAACTACTCGACCAACTACTCGACCAATCACTCGACCAATCACTCGACCAACTACTCGACCAACTACTCGACCAATTACTCGACCAACTACTTGACCAACTACTCGACCAACTACTCGACCAACTACTCGACCAATCACTCGACCAACTACTCGACCAACTACTCGACCAACTACTCGACTAATTACTCAACCAACTACTCGACCAACTACTCGACCAACTACTCGACCAACTACTCGACCAATCGCTCGACCACCTACTCGACCAATCGCTCGACCAACTACTCGACCAACTAGTCGACCAATCACTCGACCAACTACTCGACAAACTACTCGACCAACCACTCGACCGACCACTCGACCAACTACTCGAGCAATCACTCGACTCACTACTCAACCAACTACTCGACCAATCACTCGACCAACTACTCGACTAATTACTCAACCAACTACTCGACCAACTACTCGACGAACTACTCGACCAACTACTCGACCAACTACTCGACCGACCACTCGACCGACTACTCGACCAATCACTCGACCAATCACTCGACCAACTACTCGACCAACTACTCGACCAATTACTCGACCAACTACTTGACCAACTACTCGACCAACTACTCGACCAACTATTCGACCAACTACTCGACCAATCACTCGACCAACTACTCGACCAACTACTCGACCAACTACTCGACCAACTACTCGACCAACTACTCGACCAACTACTCGACCAACTACTCGACCAACTACTCGACCAATCACTCGACCAACTACTAGACCAACTACTCGACCAATCACTCGACCAACTACTCGACCAACTACTGGAGCAATCACTCGACCAACTACTCGACCAACTACTCGACCAACTACTCGAGCAACCACTCGACCGACCACTCGACCGACCACTCGACCAATCACTCGACCAACTACTCGACCAACTACTCGACCAACTACTCGACTAATTACTCAACCAACTACTCGACCAACTACTCGACCAACTACTCGACCAATTACTCGACCGACCACTCGACCGACTTCTCGACCAATCACTCGACCAACTACTCGACCAACTACTCGACCAACTACTCGTCCAACTACTCGACCAACTACTCGACCAACTACTCGACCAATCGCTCGACCAACTACTCGACCAACTACTAGACCAACTATTTGACCAATCACTCGATAAACTACTCGACCAACTACTCGACCAACTACTCGACCGACCACTCGACCGACTACTCAACCAACTACTCGACCAACTACTCGACCAACTACTCGACCAACTACTCGAACAATCGCTCGACCAACTACTCGACCAACTACTCGACCAACTACTCGACCAACTACTCGACCGACCACTCGACCGACTACTCCACCAATCACGCGACCAACTACTCGACCAACTACTCGACCAACTACTCAACCAACTACTCGACTAACTACTCGACCAATCACTCGACCAACTACTCGACCGACCACTCGACCGACTACTCGACCAATCACTCGACCAATCACTCGACCAACTACTCGACCAACTACTCGACCAACTACTCGACCAACTACTCGACCAACTACTCGACCAACTACTCGACCAACTACTCGACCAACTACTCGACCAACTACTTGACCAACTACTCGACCAACTACTCGACCAATCACTCGATAAACTACTCGACCAACTACTGGAGCAATCACTCGACCAACTACTCGACCAAATACTCGACCAACTACTCGACCAATCACTCGACCAACTACTCGACCAACTACTGGAGCAATCACTCGACCAACTACTCGACCAACTACTCGACCAACTACTCGACCAACTACTGGAGCAATCACTCGACCGACCACTCGACCGACCACTCGACCAATCACTCGACCAACTACTCGACCAACTACTCGACCAACTACTCGACCAACTACTCGACCGACCACTCGACCAACTACTCGACCAATCACTCGACCAACTACTCGAACAACTACTGGAGCAATCACTCGACCAACTACTCGACCAACTACTCGACCAACTACTCGAGCAATCACTCGACCGACCACTCGACCGACCACTCGACCAATCACTCGACCAACTACTCGACCAACTACTCGACCAACTACTCGACTAATTACTCAACCAACTACTCGACCAACTACTCGACCAACTACTCGACCAACTACTCGACCAAGTACTCGACCGACCACTCGACCGACTACTCGACCAATCACTCGACCAATCACTCGACCAACTACTCGACCAACTACTCGACCAACTACTCGAGAACTTCTTGACCAACTACTCGACCAACTACTCGACCAACTACTCGACCAACTACTCGACCAATCACTCGACCAACTACTCGACTAATTACTCAACCAACTACTCGAGCAACTACTCGACGAACTACTCGACCAATTACTCGACCAACTACTCGACCGACCACTCGACCGACTACTCGACCAATCACTCGACCAATCACTCGACCAACTACTCGACCAACTACTCGACCAATTACTCGACCAACTACTTGACCAACTACTCGACCAACTACTCGACCAACTACTCGACCAACTACTCGACCAATCACTCGAACAACTACTCGACCAACTACTCGACCAACTACTCGACCAACTACTCGACCAACTACTCGACCAACTACTCAACCAACTACTCGACCAACTACTCGACCAATCACTCGACCAACTACTCGACCAACTACTGGATCAATCACTCGACCAACTACTCGACCAACTACTAGACCAACTATTTGACCAATCACTCGATAAACTACTCGACCAACTACTGGAGCAATCACTCGACCAACTACTCGACCAAATACTCGACCAACTACTCGACCAATCACTCGACCAACTACTCGACCAACTACTGGAGCAATCACTCGACCAACTACTCGACCAACTACTCGAGCAATCACTCGACCGACCACTCGACCGACCACTCGACCAATCACTCGACCAACTACTCGACCAACTACTCGAACAACTACTCGACTAATTACTCAACCAACTACTCGACCAACTACTCGACCAACTACTCGACCAACTACTCGACCGACCACTCGACCGACTTCTCGACCAATCACTCGACCAACTACTCGACCAACTACTCGACCAACTACTCAACCAACTACTCGACCAACTACTCGACCAACTACTCGACCAACTACTCGAACAATCGCTCGACCAACTACTCGACCAACTACTCGACCAACTACTCGACCAACTACTCGACCAACTACTCGACCGACCACTCGACCGACTACTCCACCAATCACGCGACCAACTACTCGACCAACTACTCGACCATCTACTCGAGCAATCACTCGACCGACCACTCGACCGACCACTCGACCAATCACTCGACCAACTACTCGACCAACTACTCGACCAACTACTCGACTAATTACTCAACCAACTACTCGACCAACTACTCGACCAACTACTCGACCAATTACTCGACCAATCACTCGACCAACTACTCGACCAACTACTCGACCAACTACTCGACTAATTACTCAACCAACTACTCGACCAACTACTCGACCAACTACTCGACCAATTACTCGACCAACTACTCGACCAACTACTCGTCCAACTACTCGACCAACTACTCGACCAACTACTCGACCAATCGCTCGACCAACTACTCGACCAACTACTAGACCAACTATTTGACCAATCACTCGATAAACTACTCGACCAACTACTGGAGCAATCACTCGACCAACTACTCGACCAAATACTCGACCAACTACTCGACCAATCACTCGACCAACTACTCGACCAACTACTGGAGCAATCACTCGACCAACTACTCGACCAACTACTCGAGCAATCACTCGACCGACCACTCGACCGACCACTCGACCAATCACTCGACCAACTACTCGACCAACTACTCGAACAACTACTCGACTAATTACTCAACCAACTACTCGACCAACTACTCGACCAACTACTCGACCAACTACTCGACCGACCACTCGACCGACTTCTCGACCAATCACTCGACCAACTACTCGACCAACTACTCGACCAACTACTCAACCAACTACTCGACCAACTACTCGACCAACTACTCGACCAACTACTCGAACAATCGCTCGACCAACTACTCGACCAACTACTCGACCAACTACTCGACCAACTACTCGACCGACCACTCGACCGACTACTCCACCAATCACGCGACCAACTACTCGACCAACTACTCGACCAACTACTCAACCAACTACTCGACCAACTACTCGACCAATCACTTGACCAACTACTCGACCGACCACTCTACCGACTACTCGACCAATCACTCGACCAATCACTCGACCAACTACTCGACCAACTACTCGTCCAACTACTCGACCAACTACTCGACCAACTACTCGACCAATCGCTCGACCAACTACTCGAACAACTACTGGAGCAATCACTCGACCAACTACTCGACCAACTACTCGACCAACTACTCGAGCAATCACTCGACCGACCACTCGACCGACCACTCGACCAATCACTCGACCAACTACTCGACCAACTACTCGACCAACTACTCGACTAATTACTCAACCAACTACTCGACCAACTACTCGACCAACTACTCGACCAACTACTCGACCAACTACTCGACCGACCACTCGACCAACTACTCGACCAATCACTCGACCAACTACTCGAACAACTACTGGAGCAATCACTCGACCAACTACTCGACCAACTACTCGACCAACTACTCGAGCAATCACTCGACCGACCACTCGACCGACCACTCGACCAATCACTCGACCAACTACTCGACCAACTACTCGACCAACTACTCGACTAATTACTCAACCAACTACTCGACCAACTACTCGACCAACTACTCGACCAACTACTCGACCAATCACTCGACCAACTACTCGACCAACTACTGGAGCAATCACTCGACCAACTACTCGACCAACTACTCGACCAACAACTCGACCAACTACTGGAGCAATCACTCGACCGACCACTCGACCGACCACTCGACCAATCACTCGACCAACTACTCGACCAACTACTGGAGCAATCACTCGACCAACTACTCGACCAAATACTCGACCAACTACTCGACCAATCACTCGACCAACTACTCGACCAACTACTGGAGCAATCACTCGACCAACTACTCGACCAACTACTCGACCAACTACTGGAGCAATCACTCGACCGACCACTCGACCGACCACTCGACCAATCACTCGACCAACTACTCGACCAACTACTCGACCAACTACTCGACCAACTACTCGACCGACCACTCGACCAACTACTCGACCAATCACTCGACCAACTACTCGAACAACTACTGGAGCAATCACTCGACCAACTACTCGACCAACTACTCGACCAACTACTCGAGCAATCACTCGACCGACCACTCGACCGACCACTCGACCAATCACTCGACCAACTACTCGACCAACTACTCGACCAACTACTCGACTAATTACTCAACCAACTACTCGACCAACTACTCGACCAACTACTCGACCAACTACTCGACCAAGTACTCGACCGACCACTCGACCGACTACTCGACCAATCACTCGACCAATCACTCGACCAACTACTCGACCAACTACTCGACCAACTACTCGAGAACTTCTTGACCAACTACTCGACCAACTACTCGACCAACTACTCGACCAACTACTCGACCAATCACTCGACCAACTACTCGACTAATTACTCAACCAACTACTCGACCAACTACTCGACGAACTACTCGACCAACTACTCGACCAACTACTCGACCGACCACTCGACCGACTACTCGACCAATCACTCGACCAATCACTCGACCAACTACTCGACCAACTACTCGACCAATTACTCGACCAACTACTTGACCAACTACTCGACCAACTACTCGACCAACTACTCGACCAACTACTCGACCAATCACTCGAACAACTACTCGACCAACTACTCGACCAACTACTCGACCAACTACTCGACCAACTACTCGACCAACTACTCAACCAACTACTCGACCAACTACTCGACCAATCACTCGACCAACTACTCGACCAACTACTGGATCAATCACTCGACCAACTACTCGACCAACTACTCGACCATCTACTCGAGCAATCACTCGACCGACCAGTCGACCGACCACTCGACCAATCACTCGACCAACTACTCGACCAACTACTCGACCAACTACTCGACTAATTACTCAACCAACTACTCGACCAACTACTCGACCAACTACTCGACCAATTACTCGACCAATCACTCGACCAACTACTCGACCAACTACTCGACCAACTACTCGACTAATTACTCAACCAACTACTCGACCAACTACTCGACCAACTACTCGACCAATTACTCGACCAACTACTCGACCAACTACTCGTCCAACTACTCGACCAACTACTCGACCAACTACTCGACCAATCGCTCGACCAACTACTCGACCAACTACTAGACCAACTATTTGACCAATCACTCGATAAACTACTCGACCAACTACTGGAGCAATCACTCGACCAACTACTCGACCAAATACTCGACCAACTACTCGACCAATCACTCGACCAACTACTCGACCAACTACTGGAGCAATCACTCGACCAACTACTCGACCAACTACTCGAGCAATCACTCGACCGACCACTCGACCGACCACTCGACCAATCACTCGACCAACTACTCGACCAACTACTCGAACAACTACTCCACCAATCACTCGACCAACTACTCGACCAACTACTCGACCAACTACTCGACCAACTACTCGACCAACTACTCGACCAACTACTCGACCAACTACTCGACTGACCACTCGACCGACTTCTCGACCAATCACTCGACCAACTACTCGACCAACTACTCGACCAACTACTCGTCCAACTACTCGACCAACTACTCAACCAACTACTCGACCAATCGCTCGACCAACTACTCGACCAACTACTAGACCAACTACTCGACCAATCACTCGATAAACTACTCGACCAACTACTGGAGCAATCACTCGACCAACTACTCGACCAAATACTCGACCAACTACTCGATCAATCACTCGACCAACTACTCGACCAACTACTGGAGCAATCACTCGACCAACTACTCGACCAACTACTCGACCAACTACTCGACCAACTACTCGACCAACTACTCGACCGACCACTCGACCGACTTCTCGACCAATCACTCGACCAACTACTCGACCAACTACTCGACCAACTACTCAACCAACTACTCGACCAACTACTCGACCAACTACTCGACCAACTACTCGACCAACTACTCGACCAAGTACTCGACCGACCACTCGACCGACTACTCGACCAATCACTCGACCAATCACTCGACCAACTACTCGACCAACTACTCGACCAACTACTCGAGAACTTCTTGACCAACTACTCGACCAACTACTCGACCAACTACTCGACCAACTACTCGACCAATCACTCGACCAACTACTCGACTAATTACTCAACCAACTACTCGACCAACTACTCGACGAACTACTCGACCAACTACTCGACCAACTACTCGACCGACCACTCGACCGACTACTCGACCAATCACTCGACCAATCACTCGACCAACTACTCGACCAACTACTCGACCAATTACTCGACCAACTACTTGACCAACTACTCGACCAACTACTCGACCAACTACTCGACCAACTACTCGACCAATCACTCGAACAACTACTCGACCAACTACTCGACCAACTACTCGACCAACTACTCGACCAACTACTCGACCAACTACTCAACCAACTACTCGACCAACTACTCGACCAATCACTCGACCAACTACTCGACCAACTACTGGATCAATCACTCGACCAACTACTCGACCAACTACTCGACCATCTACTCGAGCAATCACTCGACCGACCAGTCGACCGACCACTCGACCAATCACTCGACCAACTACTCGACCAACTACTCGACCAACTACTCGACTAATTACTCAACCAACTACTCGACCAACTACTCGACCAACTACTCGACCAATTACTCGACCAATCACTCGACCAACTACTCGACCAACTACTCGACCAACTACTCGACTAATTACTCAACCAACTACTCGACCAACTACTCGACCAACTACTCGACCAATTACTCGACCAACTACTCGACCAACTACTCGTCCAACTACTCGACCAACTACTCGACCAACTACTCGACCAATCGCTCGACCAACTACTCGACCAACTACTAGACCAACTATTTGACCAATCACTCGATAAACTACTCGACCAACTACTGGAGCAATCACTCGACCAACTACTCGACCAAATACTCGACCAACTACTCGACCAATCACTCGACCAACTACTCGACCAACTACTGGAGCAATCACTCGACCAACTACTCGACCAACTACTCGAGCAATCACTCGACCGACCACTCGACCGACCACTCGACCAATCACTCGACCAACTACTCGACCAACTACTCGAACAACTACTCGACTAATTACTCAACCAACTACTCGACCAACTACTCGACCAACTACTCGACCAACTACTCGACCGACCACTCGACCGACTTCTCGACCAATCACTCGACCAACTACTCGACCAACTACTCGACCAACTACTCAACCAACTACTCGACCAACTACTCGACCAACTACTCGACCAACTACTCGAACAATCGCTCGACCAACTACTCGACCAACTACTCGACCAACTACTCGACCAACTACTCGACCGACCACTCGACCGACTACTCCACCAATCACGCGACCAACTACTCGACCAACTACTCGACCATCTACTCGAGCAATCACTCGACCGACCACTCGACCGACCACTCGACCAATCACTCGACCAACTACTCGACCAACTACTCGACCAACTACTCGACTAATTACTCAACCAACTACTCGACCAACTACTCGACCAACTACTCGACCAATTACTCGACCAATCACTCGACCAACTACTCGACCAACTACTCGACCAACTACTCGACTAATTACTCAACCAACTACTCGACCAACTACTCGACCAACTACTCGACCAATTACTCGACCAACTACTCGACCAACTACTCGTCCAACTACTCGACCAACTACTCGACCAACTACTCGACCAATCGCTCGACCAACTACTCGACCAACTACTAGACCAACTATTTGACCAATCACTCGATAAACTACTCGACCAACTACTGGAGCAATCACTCGACCAACTACTCGACCAAATACTCGACCAACTACTCGACCAATCACTCGACCAACTACTCGACCAACTACTGGAGCAATCACTCGACCAACTACTCGACCAACTACTCGAGCAATCACTCGACCGACCACTCGACCGACCACTCGACCAATCACTCGACCAACTACTCGACCAACTACTCGAACAACTACTCGACTAATTACTCAACCAACTACTCGACCAACTACTCGACCAACTACTCGACCAACTACTCGACCGACCACTCGACCGACTTCTCGACCAATCACTCGACCAACTACTCGACCAACTACTCGACCAACTACTCAACCAACTACTCGACCAACTACTCGACCAACTACTCGACCAACTACTCGAACAATCGCTCGACCAACTACTCGACCAACTACTCGACCAACTACTCGACCAACTACTCGACCGACCACTCGACCGACTACTCCACCAATCACGCGACCAACTACTCGACCAACTACTCGACCAATCACTTGACCAACTACTCGACCGACCACTCTGCCGACTACTCGACCAATCACTCGACCAATCACTCGACCAACTACTCGACCAACTACTCGTCCAACTACTCGACCAACTACTCGACCAACTACTCGACCAATCGCTCGACCAACTACTCGACCAACTACTAGACCAACTATTTGACCAATCACTCGATAAACTACTCGACCAACTACTCGACCAACTACTCGACCGACCACTCGACCGACTACTCAACCAACTACTCGACCAACTACTCGACCAACTACTCGACCAACTACTCGAACAATCGCTCGACCAACTACTCGACCAACTACTCGACCAACTACTCGACCAACTACTCGACCGACCACTCGACCGACTACTCCACCAATCACGCGACCAACTACTCGACCAACTACTCGACCAACTACTCAACCAACTACTCGACCAACTACTCGACCAATCACTCGACCAACTACTCGACCGACCACTCGACCGACTACTCGACCAATCACTCGACCAATCACTCGACCAACTACTCGACCAACTACTCGACCAACTACTCGACCAACTACTCGACCAACTACTCGACCAACTACTCGACCAACTACTCGACCAACTACTCGACCAACTACTTGACCAACTACTCGACCAACTACTCGACCAATCACTCGATAAACTACTCGACCAACTACTGGAGCAATCACTCGACCAACTACTCGACCAAATACTCGACCAACTACTCGACCAATCACTCGACCAACTACTCGACCAACTACTGGAGCAATCACTCGACCAACTACTCGACCAACTACTCGACCAACTACTCGACCAACTACTGGAGCAATCACTCGACCGACCACTCGACCGACCACTCGACCAATCACTCGACCAACTACTCGACCAACTACTCGACCAACTACTCGACCAACTACTCGACCGACCACTCGACCAACTACTCGACCAATCACTCGACCAACTACTCGAACAACTACTGGAGCAATCACTCGACCAACTACTCGACCAACTACTCGACCAACTACTCGAGCAATCACTCGACCGACCACTCGACCGACCACTCGACCAATCACTCGACCAACTACTCGACCAACTACTCGACCAACTACTCGACTAATTACTCAACCAACTACTCGACCAACTACTCGACCAACTACTCGACCAACTACTCGACCAAGTACTCGACCGACCACTCGACCGACTACTCGACCAATCACTCGACCAACTACTCGAACAACTACTGGAGCAATCACTCGACCAACTACTCGACCAACTACTCGACCAATCACTCGACCAACTACTCGACCAACTACTCGACCAACTACTCGACCAACTTTAATAGTGGTAGAGTCCGCATCTAGCTTTTGCTGGAGCACGAATGGCCCGCTCGCCCGGTGAAATACCACAACCACACGAAAGACAGGCGTGAAGTGGAAGCAATTCCGCGTTTCGTCTGATAAGTGTGTGTGCCGGAGGCCAACCCCCCACCCCCTTAACAGCATGGAAGTGGGATCTATAAACAAACTACCCCAGGGGGGTACCGATACCACTGGTATTGGAGAATCCCCCTCCACGCGTTTACGCCTGAACTCCCGCTTGGAGTCTGGGCGTGGGCGCGCGGGCTGCCCCGCGTATTCTGGGGGGGGCACCATCCCACTCGGTGCTGGAGCTCGGGGCAAACGCAGGCAGCACCTCGCGGCATCCCCTACCATGTTCGCCGTGGACTTCTGTAACATCAGGGGACTCCACTCTAACTTGGAGGCCGTCCACTTCCACCTACGGACGGCTAAGCCGGCCCTGCTTTTCCTCACTGAGACGCAGATATCCTCCCCGGCAGACACATCGTATCTATCCTGCCCGGGTTACAAATTGGAGCATTCCTTTTTGCCCCGGGCCGGGGTGTGCGTGTACGTCAGGGAGGATGTCTGCTCTCGTCGCCTCAGCCTTCTTGAAGGTAGGGACCTATCTACTTTGTGGCTGCGCGTAGATAGCGACGACCATCCGCGAGTCTACGCGTGCCTCTATAGGTCCCATAGCGGTAATGCCGAAACAGACCGACTCATGGAGCAAGTCCAAACGGCTACAGATTCCGTTCTGGAGCAGATTACATCCGCCGAGATCGTGGTACTTGGCGACTTCAACGCCCACCACACCGATTGGCTTGGCTCACGTACCACCGATCACGCGGGGAGATCTGTCCATGACTTTGCCTTGTCCTATGATCTGACGCAACTGGTTACATCGCCTACGCGAATTCCAGATGTGGAAGATCATACACCTTCCGTGTTGGACCTTCTGCTGACCTCACATCCGGACAGCTACTTGGTTTCCGTCGACGCCCCCCTGGGCTCGTCGGACCACTGCTTGATCCGGACAAAAGTGCCTATCTCGCGTCGCCCACGGTTCAAACCGAATGGCCACCGCCGAGTGTGGCACTACAGGTCGGCAGACTGGGATGAGATGCGGTCCTTTTTTGCATCCTACCCATGGGAGCAAGTTTGCTTCAAGCTGGACGATCCCGATGCCGTTGCCGATTCTATCGCCGATGTGGTGATTCAGGGGATGGAACTATTTATTCCATCCTCTGTCGTGCCCATCGGAGGCAGTTCTCGGCCCTGGTTTGGTCAATCCTGCAAATTAGCAGCGCGCTACAAGCAGGATTGTTACCGAGCTTGGGCTGAGGCGTCAGCGGCTAGGGATGCAAATACCAGCCTGCTCAAAAAGAAGTACAACTCTGCCTCCAGGTCCTTCAAAAGAATTATTGCTAAGGCAAAGTCGGAACACGTGGCCAGCATTGGCGAGAGACTGGTTCACCTTCCTTCGGGAACTCGTGCGTTCTGGTCTCTCGCCAAGGCTGTCCAGGGGAATTTCTGTAAGCCGTCTTTACCATCTTTGCGCAGGGGAGATGACACGTTAGCCCACACCGCAAATGAGAAGGCCGATCTTCTAGGCTCTCTTTTTGCGGCCAACTCGACTCTGGAGGATAATGGTAGTTCACCGCCGAATATCCAGTGCGGTGACACCTTCATGTCCGAGATCCAGTTTCGCCAGAGATCAGTGCGTAAAGTGCTGCAATCTCTGGACGTTCACAAGTCGAGTGGGCCTGACGGTATTCCTCCCATCGTGCTTAGGACATGCGCTCCTGAGTTGGCACCGGTTTTAACGCGCTTGTTCCGGTTCTCCTACTCCTTAGGCATTGTGCCGAAGTCATGGAAGACTGCCACAATCCACCCGATCCCAAAGAAAGGTGATAGCTCGGATCCGTCCAACTACAGGCCGATTTCCATTACCACCTTGTTCTCGAAAGTCATGGAAACGATCATCAATTGCCAGCTCATGAGGTATCTTGTGGAGCACCAGCTGATTAGCGATCGTCAGTACGGCTTTCGTCAGCGTCGCTCAGCTGGTGACCTTCTTGCGTACCTCACGCATCGATGGTCGGTGGCAATCGAGGGCAAGGGGGAGGCCCTGGCGGTTAGTTTGGACGTGGCCAAGGCCTTTGATCGGGTGTGGCACAAAGCACTTCTTTCGAAGTTGCCTTCCTACGGGCTGCCCGAGAAGCTATGCGCCTGGATTTCCAGCTTTTTGGAGGGTCGGAGCATCAAGGTCGTTGTCGACGGTGCATGCTCTGACCCGAAACCAATTAATGCTGGTGTCCCACAGGGCTGTGTACTGTCGCCCACCCTGTTTCTTCTGCATATCAATGACATGCTGCAAATTAGCAACATCCATTGTTATGCAGATGATAGCACGTGTGATGCACTGTACACGGCCCGCGCTAACGTTTCTCGGGCTATTGCCGCTGAGAACCGGACCAAACTTGTGTCTGAAATGGAGATCCTATTAGGTGAAGTCTCGGATTGGGGTAGACAAAATCTTGTTGATTTCAATCCCAAAAAGACACAAGTCTGCGCCATTACCGCTAAAAAAGAACCCTTTGTCGCGAATGTATGTTTTGAGGGCACTCCTCTGGTTGCCACAGCCAGCATCGGTATTCTCGGCGTTGACATATCGAGTGACGTTCAGTTTCGTGGTCACTTGGAAGACAAGGCCAAATTGGCCTCTAAAAAGCTGGGTGTACTCAGTAGAGCGAAGCAGTATTTCCAGCCGGGCCACCGCCTTCAGCTATACAAGGCGCAAGTTCGGCCCCACATGGAATACTGCTCGCATCTCTGGGCGGGAGCACCCCAATACCAGCTTCTTCCATTTGACCGCATACAACGGAGAGCGACTCGAATCGTCAACGACCGAGCTCTTACCGATCAGCTTGATACTCTGGCCTTGCGGAGGGACGTCAGCTCCCTCTGCATTTTTTACCGCATATACCACGGGGAGTGTTCCGAAGAACTGTTTGGAACGATTCCTGCCGCCGAGTTTCGTCATCGTACGACACGACAGACCGCCAGGTACCATCCACACCATCTGGATGGCTGGCATTCCTCAACAGTGCGGTTCTCTCGACATTTCCTGCCACGCACAGCCGCGTTGTGGAATGGTCTATCCTCGGCGGTATTTCCAAACCAGTACGACTTGGGGTCCTTCAAGAAGCGAGCCTTTCTTTTTCTAAAAGGCCGGCAACGCATCTGCAGTTCCTCTGGTGTTGCGGGTGTCCATGGGCGTCGTTGATCACCTGGGTGTTCCCGCCGCTCGTTTGCCCCCTTCTCTTATATAAAAAAAAAACTACTCGACCAACTACTCGACCAACTACTCGACCAATCACTCGAACAACTACTCGACCAACTACTCGACCAACTACTCGACCAACTACTCGACCAACTACTCGACCAACTACTCAACCAACTACTCGACCAACTACTCGACCAATCACTCGACCAACTACTCGACCAACTACTGGATCAATCACTCGACCAACTACTCGACCAACTACTCGACCATCTACTCGAGCAATCACTCGACCGACCACTCGACCGACCACTCGACCAATCACTCGACCAACTACTCGACCAACTACTCGACCAACTACTCGACTAATTACTCAACCAACTACTCGACCAACTACTCGACCAACTACTCGACCAATTACTCGACCAATCACTCGACCAACTACTCGACCAACTACTCGACCAACTACTCGACTAATTACTCAACCAACTACTCGACCAACTACTCGACCAACTACTCGACCAATTACTCGACCAACTACTCGACCAACTACTCGTCCAACTACTCGACCAACTACTCGACCAACTACTCGACCAATCGCTCGACCAACTACTCGACCAACTACTAGACCAACTATTTGACCAATCACTCGATAAACTACTCGACCAACTACTGGAGCAATCACTCGACCAACTACTCGACCAAATACTCGACCAACTACTCGACCAATCACTCGACCAACTACTCGACCAACTACTGGAGCAATCACTCGACCAACTACTCGAGCAATCACTCGACCGACCACTCGACCGACCACTCGACCAATCACTCGACCAACTACTCGACCAACTACTCGAACAACTACTCGACTAATTACTCAACCAACTACTCGACCAACTACTCGACCAACTACTCGACCAACTACTCGACCGACCACTCGACCGACTTCTCGACCAATCACTCGACCAACTACTCGACCAACTACTCGACCAACTACTCAACCAACTACTCGACCAACTACTCGACCAACTACTCGACCAACTACTCGAACAATCGCTCGACCAACTACTCGACCAACTACTCGACCAACTACTCGACCAACTACTCGACCGACCACTCGACCGACTACTCCACCAATCACGCGACCAACTACTCGACCAACTACTCGACCAACTACTCAACCAACTACTCGACCAACTACTCGACCAATCACTTGACCAACTACTCGACCGACCACTCTACCGACTACTCGACCAATCACTCGACCAATCACTCGACCAACTACTCGACCAACTACTCGACCAACTACTCGACCAACTACTTGACCAACTACTCGACCAACTACTCGACCAATCACTCGATAAACTACTCGACCAACTACTGGAGCAATCACTCGACCAACTACTCGACCAAATACTCGACCAACTACTCGACCAATCACTCGACCAACTACTCGACCAACTACTGGAGCAATCACTCGACCAACTACTCGACCAACTACTCGACCAACTACTCGACCAACTACTCGAGCAATCACTCGACCGACCACTCGACCGACCACTCGACCAATCACTCGACCAACTACTCGACCAACTACTCGACCAACTACTCGACTAATTACTCAACCAACTACTCGACCAACTACTCGACCAACTACTCGACCAACTACTCGACCAACTACTCGACCGACCACTCGACCAACTTCTCGACCAATCACTCGACCAACTACTCGACCAACTACTGGAGCAATCACTCGACCAACTACTCGACCAACTACTCGAGCAATCACTCGACCGACCACTCGACCGACCACTCGACCAATCACTCGACCAACTACTCGACCAACTACTCGACCAACCACTCGACTAATTACTCAACCAACTACTCGACCAACTACTCGACCAACTACTCGACCAACTTCTCGACCAAGTACTCGACCGACCACTCGACCGACTACTCGACCAATCACTCGACCAATCACTCGACCAACTACTCGACAGACTACTCGACCAACTACTCGACCAACTTCTTGACCAACTACTCGACCAACTACTCGACCAACTACTCGACCAACTACTCGACCAATCACTCGACCAACTACTCGACTAATTACTCAACCAACTACTCGACCAACTACACGACGAACTACTCGACCAACTACTCGACCAACTACTCGACCGACCACTCGACCGACTACTCGACCAATCACTCGACCAATCACTCGACCAACTACTCGACCAACTACTCGACCAATTACTCGACCAACTACTTGACCAACTACTCGACCAACTACTCGACCAACTACTCGACCAACTACTCGACCAATCACTCGACCAACTACTCGACCAACTACTCGACCAACTACTCGACCAACTACTCGACCAACTACTCGACCAACTACTCGACCAACTACTCGACCAACTACTCGACCAACTACTCGACCAATCACTCGACCAACTACTAGACCAACTACTCGACCAATCACTCGACCAACTACTCGACCGACCACTCGACCGACTTCTCGACCAATCACTCGACCAACTACTCGACCAACTACTCGACCAACTACTCAACCAACTACTCGACCAACTACTCGACCAACTACTCGACCAACTACTCGAACAATCGCTCGACCAACTACTCGACCAACTACTCGACCAACTACTCGACCAACTACTCGACCAACTACTCGACCGACCACTCGACCGACTACTCCACCAATCACGCGACCAACTACTCGACCAACTACTCGACCAACTACTCAACCAACTACTCGACCAACTACTCGACCAATCACTTGACCAACTACTCGACCGACCACTCTACCGACTACTCGACCAATCACTCGACCAATCACTCGACCAACTACTCGACCAACTACTCGACCAACTACTCGACCAACTACTTGACCAACTACTCGACCAACTACTCGACCAATCACTCGATAAACTACTCGACCAACTACTGGAGCAATCACTCGACCAACTACTCGACCAAATACTCGACCAACTACTCGACCAATCACTCGACCAACTACTCGACCAACTACTGGAGCAATCACTCGACCAACTACTCGACCAACTACTCGACCAACTACTCGACCAACTACTCGAGCAATCACTCGACCGACCACTCGACCGACCACTCGACCAATCACTCGACCAACTACTCGACCAACTACTCGACCAACTACTCGACTAATTACTCAACCAACTACTCGACCAACTACTCGACCAACTACTCGACCAACTACTCGACCAACTACTCGACCGACCACTCGACCAACTTCTCGACCAATCACTCGACCAACTACTCGACCAACTACTGGAGCAATCACTCGACCAACTACTCGACCAACTACTCGAGCAATCACTCGACCGACCACTCGACCGACCACTCGACCAATCACTCGACCAACTACTCGACCAACTACTCGACCAACCACTCGACTAATTACTCAACCAACTACTCGACCAACTACTCGACCAACTACTCGACCAACTTCTCGACCAAGTACTCGACCGACCACTCGACCGACTACTCGACCAATCACTCGACCAATCACTCGACCAACTACTCGACAGACTACTCGACCAACTACTCGACCAACTTCTTGACCAACTACTCGACCAACTACTCGACCAACTACTCGACCAACTACTCGACCAATCACTCGACCAACTACTCGACTAATTACTCAACCAACTACTCGAACAACTACACGACGAACTACTCGACCAACTACTCGACCAACTACTCGACCGACCACTCGACCGACTACTCGACCAATCACTCGACCAATCACTCGACCAACTACTCGACCAACTACTCGACCAATTACTCGACCAACTACTTGACCAACTACTCGACCAACTACTCGACCAACTACTCGACCAACTACTCGACCAATCACTCGACCAACTACTCGACCAACTACTCGACCAACTACTCGACCAACTACTCGACCAACTACTCGACCAACTACTCGACCAACTACTCGACCAACTACTCGACCAACTACTCGACCAATCACTCGACCAACTACTAGACCAACTACTCGACCAATCACTCGACCAACTACTCGACCAACTACTGGAGCAATCACTCGACCAACTACTCGACCAACTACTCGACCAACTACTCGAGCAATCACTCGACCGACCACTCGACCGACCACTCGACCAATCACTCGACCAACTACTCGACCAACTACTCGACCAACTACTCGACTAATTACTCAACCAACTACTCGACCAACTACTCGACCAACTACTCGACCAATTACTCGACCGACCACTCGACCGACTTCTCGACCAATCACTCGACCAACTACTCGACCAACTACTCGACCAACTACTCGACAAACTACTCGACCAACCACTCGACCGACCACTCGACCAACTACTCGAGCAATCACTCGACTCACTACTCAACCAACTACTCGACCAATCACTCGACCAACTACTCGACTAATTACTCAACCAACTACTCGACCAACTACTCGACGAACTACTCGACCAACTACTCGACCAACTACTCGACCGACCACTCGACCGACTACTCCACCAATCACTCGACCAATCACTCGACCAACTACTCGACCAACTACTCGACCAATTACTCGACCAACTACTTGACCAACTACTCGACCAACTACTCGACCAACTACTCGACCAACTACTCGACCAATCACTCGACCAACTACTCGACCAACTACTCGACCAACTACTCGACCAACTACTCGACCAACTACTCGACCAACTACTCGACCAACTACTCGACCAACTACTCGACCAATCACTCGACCAACTACTAGACCAACTACTCGACCAATCACTCGACCAACTACTCGACCAACTACTGGAGCAATCACTCGACCAACTACTCGACCAACTACTCGACCAACTACTCGAGCAATCACTCGACCGACCACTCGACCAATCACTCGACCAACTACTCGACCAACTACTCGACCAACTACTCGACTATTTACTCAACCAACTACTCGACCAACTACTCGACCAACTACTCGACCAATTACTCGACCGACCACTCGACCGACTTCTCGACCAATCACTCGACCAACTACTCGACCAACTACTCGACCAACTACTCGTCCAACTACTCGACCAACTACTCGACCAACTACTCGACCAATCGCTCGACCAACTACTCCACCAACTACTAGACCAACTATTTGACAATCACTCGATAAACTACTCGACCAACTACTGGAGCAATCACTCGACCAACTACTCGACCAAATACTCGACCAACTACTCGACCAATCACTCGACCAACTACTCGACCAACAACTGGAGCAATCACTCGACCAACTACTCGACCAACTACTCGAGCAATCACTCGACCGACCACTCGACCGACCACTCGACCAACTACTCGACCAACTACTCGACTAATTACTCAACCAACTACTCGACCAACTACTCGACCAACTACTCGACCAACTACTCGACCGACCACTCGACCGACTACTCAACCAACTACTCGACCAACTACTCGACCAACTACTCGACCAACTACTCGAACAATCGCTCGACCAACTACTCGACCAACTACTCGACCAACTACTCGACCAACTACTCGACCGACCACTCGACCGACTACTCCACCAATCACGCGACCAACTACTCGACCAACTACTCGACCAACTACTCAACCAACTACTCGACCAACTACTCGACCAATCACTCGACCAACTACTCGACCGACCACTCGACCGACTACTCGACCAATCACTCGACCAATCACTCGACCAACTACTCGACCAACTACTCGACCAACTACTCGACCAACTACTCGACCAACTACTCGACCAACTACTCGACCAACTACTCGACCAACTACTCGACCAACTACTTGACCAACTACTCGACCAACTACTCGACCAATCACTCGATAAACTACTCGACCAACTACTGGAGCAATCACTCGACCAACTACTCGACCAAATACTCGACCAACTACTCGAGCAATCACTCGACCGACCACTCGACCGACCACTCGACCAATCACTCGACCAACTACTCGACCAACTACTCGACCAACTACTCGACCAACTACTCGACCGACCACTCGACCAACTACTCGACCAATCACTAGACCAACTACTCGAACAACTACTGGAGCAATCACTCGACCAACTACTCGACCAACTACTCGACCAACTACTCGAGCAATCACTCGACCGACCACTCGACCGACCACTCGACCAATCACTCGACCAACTACTCGACCAACTACTCGACCAACTACTCGACTAATTACTCAACCAACTACTCGACCAACTACTCGACCAACTACTCGACCAACTACTCGACCAAGTACTCGACCGACCACTCGACCGACTACTCGACCAATCACTCGACCAATCACTCGACCAACTACTCGACCAACTACTCGACCAACTACTCGAGAACTTCTTGACCAACTACTCGACCAACTACTCGACCAACTACTCGACCAACTACTCGACCAATCACTCGACCAATCACTCGACCAACTACTCGACCAACTACTCGACCAATTACTCGACCAACTACTTGACCAACTTTTCGACCAACTACTCGACCAACTACTCGACCAATCACTCGACCAACTACTCGACCAACTACTCGACCAACTACTCGACTAATTACTCAACCAACTACTCGACCAACTACTCGACCAACTACTCGACCAACTACTCGACCAATCGCTCGACCACCTACTCGACCAATCGCTCGACCAACTACTCGATCAACTAGTCGACCAATCACTCGACCAACTACTCGACAAACTACTCGACCAACCACTCGACCGACCACTCGACCAACTACTCGAGCAATCACTCGACTCACTACTCAACCAACTACTCGACCAATCACTCGACCAACTACTCGACTAATTACTCAACCAACTACTCGACCAACTACTCGACGAACTACTCGACCAACTACTCGACCAACTACTCGACCGACCACTCGACCGACTACTCGACCAATCACTCGACCAATCACTCGACCAACTACTCGACAAACTACTCGACCAATTACTCGACCAACTACTTGACCAACTACTCGACCAACTACTCGACCAACTACTCGACCAACTACTCGACCAATCACTCGACCAACTACTCGACCAACTACTCGACCAACTACTCGACCAACTACTCGACCAACTACTCGACCAACTACTCGACCAACTACTCGACCAACTACTCGACCAATCACTCGACCAACTACTAGACCAACTACTCGACCAATCACTCGACCAACTACTCGACCAACTACTGGAGCAATCACTCGACCAACTACTCGACCAACTACTCGACCAACTACTCGAGCAATCACTCGACCGACCACTCGACCGACCACTCGACCAATCACTCGACCAACTACTCGACCAACTACTCGACCAACTACTCGACTAATTACTCAACCAACTACTCGACCAACTACTCGACCAACTACTCGACCAATTACTCGACCGACCACTCGACCGACTTCTCGACCAATCACTCGACCAACTACTCGACCAACTACTCGACCAACTACTCGTCCAACTACTCGACCAACTACTCGACCAACTACTCGACCAATCGATCGACCAACTACTCGACCAACTACTAGACCAACTATTTGACCAATCACTCGATAAACTACTCGACCAACTACTGGAGCAATCACTCGACCAACTACTCGACCAAATACTCGACCAACTACTCGACCAATCACTCGACCAACTACTCGACCAACAACTGGAGCAATCACTCGACCAACTACTCGACCAACTACTCGAGCAATCACTCGACCGACCACTCGACCGACCACTCGACCAATCACTCGACCAACTACTCGACCAACTACTCGACCAACTACTCGACTAATTACTCAACCAACTACTCGACCAACTACTCGACCAACTACTCGACCAACTACTCGACCGACCACTCGACCGACTACTCAACCAACTACTCGACCAACTACTCGACCAACTACTCGACCAACTACTCGAACAATCGCTCGACCAACTACTCGACCAACTACTCGACCAACTACTCGACCAACTACTCGACCGACCACTCGACCGACTACTCCACCAATCACGCGACCAACTACTCGACCAACTACTCGACCAACTACTCAACCAACTACTCGACCAACTACTCGACCAATCACTCGACCAACTACTCGACCGACCACTCGACCGACTACTCGACCAATCACTCGACCAATCACTCGACCAACTACTCGACCAACTACTCGACCAACTACTCGACCAACTACTCGACCAACTACTCGACCAACTACTCGACCAACTACTCGACCAACTACTCGACCAACTACTTGACCAACTACTCGACCAACTACTCGACCAATCACTCGATAAACTACTCGACCAACTACTGGAGCAATCACTCGACCAACTACTCGACCAAATACTCGACCAACTACTCGACCAATCACTCGACCAACTACTCGACCAACTACTGGAGCAATCACTCGACCAACTACTCGACCAACTACTCGACCAACTACTCGACCAACTACTGGAGCAATCACTCGACCGACCACTCGACCGACCACTCGACCAATCACTCGACCAACTACTCGACCAACTACTCGACCAACTACTCGACCAACTACTCGACCGACCACTCGACCAACTACTCGACCAATCACTCGACCAACTACTCGAACAACTACTGGAGCAATCACTCGACCAACTACTCGACCAACTACTCGACCAACTACTCGAGCAATCACTCGACCGACCACTCGACCGACCACTCGACCAATCACTCGACCAACTACTCGACCAACTACTCGACCAACTACTCGACTAATTACTCAACCAACTACTCGACCAACTACTCGACCAACTACTCGACCAACTACTCGACCAAGTACTCGACCGACCACTCGACCGACTACTCGACCAATCACTCGACCAATCACTCGACCAACTACTCGACCAACTACTCGACCAACTACTCGAGAACTTCTTGACCAACTACTCGACCAACTACTCGACCAACTACTCGACCAACTACTCGACCAATCACTCGACCAACTACTCGACTAATTACTCAACCAACTACTCGACCAACTACTCGACGAACTACTCGACCAACTACTCGACCAACTACTCGACCGACCACTCGACCGACTACTCGACCAATCACTCGACCAATCACTCGACCAACTACTCGACCAACTACTCGACCAATTACTCGACCAACTACTTGACCAACTACTCGACCAACTACTCGACCAACTACTCGACCAACTACTCGACCAATCACTCGAACAACTACTCGACCAACTACTCGACCAACTACTCGACCAACTACTCGACCAACTACTCGACCAACTACTCAACCAACTACTCGACCAACTACTCGACCAATCACTCGACCAACTACTCGACCAACTACTGGATCAATCACTCGACCAACTACTCGACCAACTACTCGACCAACTACTCGACCATCTACTCGAGCAATCACTCGACCGACCACTCGACCGACCACTCGACCAATCACTCGACCAACTACTCGACCAACTACTCGACCAACTACTCGACTAATTACTCAACCAACTACTCGACCAACTACTCGACCAACTACTCGACCAATTACTCGACCAATCACTCGACCAACTACTCGACCAACTACTCGACCAACTACTCGACTAATTACTCAACCAACTACTCGACCAACTACTCGACCAACTACTCGACCAATTACTCGACCAACTACTCGACCAACTACTCGTCCAACTACTCGACCAACTACTCGACCAACTACTCGACCAATCGCTCGACCAACTACTCGACCAACTACTAGACCAACTATTTGACCAATCACTCGATAAACTACTCGACCAACTACTGGAGCAATCACTCGACCAACTACTCGACCAAATACTCGACCAACTACTCGACCAATCACTCGACCAACTACTCGACCAACTACTGGAGCAATCACTCGACCAACTACTCGACCAACTACTCGAGCAATCACTCGACCGACCACTCGACCGACCACTCGACCAATCACTCGACCAACTACTCGACCAACTACTCGAACAACTACTCGACTAATTACTCAACCAACTACTCGACCAACTACTCGACCAACTACTCGACCAACTACTCGACCGACCACTCGACCGACTTCTCGACCAATCACTCGACCAACTACTCGACCAACTACTCGACCAACTACTCAACCAACTACTCGACCAACTACTCGACCAACTACTCGACCAACTACTCGAACAATCGCTCGACCAACTACTCGACCAACTACTCGACCAACTACTCGACCAACTACTCGACCGACCACTCGACCGACTACTCCACCAATCACGCGACCAACTACTCGACCAACTACTCGACCAACTACTCAACCAACTACTCGACCAACTACTCGACCAATCACTTGACCAACTACTCGACCGACCACTCTACCGACTACTCGACCAATCACTCGACCAATCACTCGACCAACTACTCGACCAACTACTCGACCAACTACTCGACCAACTACTTGACCAACTACTCGACCAACTACTCGACCAATCACTCGATAAACTACTCGACCAACTACTGGAGCAATCACTCGACCAACTACTCGACCAAATACTCGACCAACTACTCGACCAATCACTCGACCAACTACTCGACCAACTACTGGAGCAATCACTCGACCAACTACTCGACCAACTACTCGACCAACTACTCGAGCAATCACTCGACCGACCACTCGACCGACCACTCGACCAATCACTCGACCAACTACTCGACCAACTACTCGACCAACTACTCGACTAATTACTCAACCAACTACTCGACCAACTACTCGACCAACTACTCGACCAACTACTCGACCAACTACTCGACCGACCACTCGACCAACTTCTCGACCAATCACTCGACCAACTACTCGACCAACTACTGGAGCAATCACTCGACCAACTACTCGACCAACTACTCGACCAACTACTCGAGCAATCACTCGACCGACCACTCGACCGACCACTCGACCAATCACTCGACCAACTACTCGACCAACTACTCGACCAACCACTCGACTAATTACTCAACCAACTACTCGACCAACTACTCGACCAACTACTCGACCAACTTCTCGACCAAGTACTCGACCGACCACTCGACCGACTACTCGACCAATCACTCGACCAATCACTCGACCAACTACTCGACAGACTACTCGACCAACTACTCGACCAACTTCTTGACCAACTACTCGACCAACTACTCGACCAACTACTCGACCAACTACTCGACCAATCACTCGACCAACTACTCGACTAATTACTCAACCAACTACTCGACCAACTACACGACGAACTACTCGACCAACTACTCGACCAACTACTCGACCGACCACTCGACCGACTACTCGACCAATCACTCGACCAATCACTCGACCAACTACTCGACCAACTACTCGACCAATTACTCGACCAACTACTTGACCAACTACTCGACCAACTACTCGACCAACTACTCGACCAACTACTCGACCAATCACTCGACCAACTACTCGACCAACTACTCGACCAACTACTCGACCAACTACTCGACCAACTACTCGACCAACTACTCGACCAACTACTCGACCAACTACTCGACCAACTACTCGACCAATCACTCGACCAACTACTAGACCAACTACTCGACCAATCACTCGACCAACTACTCGACCAACTACTGGAGCAATCACTCGACCAACTACTCGACCAACTACTCGACCAACTACTCGAGCAATCACTCGACCGACCACTCGACCGACCACTCGACCAATCACTCGACCAACTACTCGACGAACTACTCGACCAACTACTCGACTAATTACTCAACCAACTACTCGACCAACTACTCGACCAACTACTCGACCAATTACTCGACCGACCACTCGACCGACTTCTCGACCAATCACTCGACCAACTACTCGACCAACTACTCGACCAACTACTCGTCCAACTACTCGACCATCTACTCGACCAACTACTCGACCAATCGCTCGACCAACTACTCGACCAACTACTAGACCAACTATTTGACCAATCACTCGATAAACTACTCGACCAACTACTGGAGCAATCACTCGACCAACTACTCGACCAAATACTCGACAAACTACTCGACCAATCACTCGACCAACTACTCGACCAACTACTGGAGCAATCACTCGACCAACTACTCGACCAACTACTCGAGCAATCACTCGACCGACCACTCGACCGACCACTCGACCAATCACTCGACCAACTACTCGACCAACTACTCGACTAATTACTCAACCAACTACTCGACCAACTACTCGACCAACTACTCGACCAACTACTCGACCGACCACTCGACCGACTTGTCGACCAATCACTCGACCAACTACTCGACCAACTACTTGACCAACTACTCAACCAACTACTCGACCAACTACTCGACCAACTACTCGACCAACTACTCGAACAATCGCTCGACCAACTACTCGACCAACTACTCGACCAACTACTCGACCAACTACTCGACCGACCACTCGACCGACTACTCCACCAATCACGCGACCAACTACTCGACCAACTACTCGACCAACTACTCAACCAACTACTCGACCAACTACTCGACCAATCACTCGACCAACTACTCGACCGAACACTCGACCGACTACTCGACCAATCACTCGACCAATCACTCGACCAACTACTCGACCAACTACTCGACCAACTACTCGACCAACTACTTGACCAACTACTCGACCAACTACTCGACCAATCACTCGATAAACTACTCGACCAACTACTGGAGCAATCACTCGACCAACTACTCGACCAAATACTCGACCAACTACTCGACCAATGACTCGACCAACTACTCGACCAACTACTGGAGCAATCACTCGACCAACTACTCGACCAACTACTCGACCAACTACTCGACCAACTACTCGAGCAATCACTCGACCGACCACTCGACCGACCACTCGACCAATCACTCGACCAACTACTCGAACAACTACTCGACCAACTACTCGACCAATCACTCGACCAACTACTCGACCAACTACTCGACCAACTACTCGACCAACTACTCGACCAACTACTTGACCAACTACTCGACCAACTACTCGACCAATCACTCGACCAATCACTCGACCAACTACTCGACCAACTACTCGACCAATTACTCGACCAACTACTTGACCAACTACTCGACCAACTACTCGACCAACTACTCGACCAATCACTCGACCAACTACTCGACCAACTACTCGACCAACTACTCGACTAATTACTCAACCAACTACTCGACCAACTACTCGACCAACTACTCGACCAACTACTCGACCAATCGCTCGACCACCTACTCGACCACTCGCTCGACCAACTACTCGACCAACTAGTCGACCAATCACTCGACCAACTACTCGACAAACTACTCGACCAACCACTCGACCGACCACTCGACCAACTACTCGAGCAATCACTCGACTCACTACTCAACCAACTACTCGACCAATCACTCGACCAACTACTCGACTAATTACTCAACCAACTACTCGACCAACTACTCGACGAACTACTCGACCAACTACTCGACCAACTACTCGACCGACCACTCGACCGACTACTCGACCAATCACTCGACCAATCACTCGACCAACTACTCGACCAACTACTCGACCAATTACTCGACCAACTACTTGACCAACTACTCGACCAACTACTCGACCAACTACTCGACCAACTACTCGACCAATCACTCGACCAACTACTCGACCAATTACTCGACCAACTACTCGACCAACTACTCGACCAACTACTCGACCAACTACTCGACCAACTACTCGACCAACTACTCGACCAACTACTCGACCAATCACTCGACCAACTACTAGACCAACTACTCGACCAATCACTCGACCAACTACTCGACCAACTACTGGAGCAATCACTCGACCAACTACTCGACCAACTACTCGACCAACTACTCGAGCAATCACTCGACCGACCACTCGACCGACCACTCGACCAATCACTCGACCAACTACTCGACCAACTACTCGACCAACTACTCGACTAATTACTCACCCAACTACTCGACCAACTACTCGACCAACTACTCGACCAATTACTCGACCGACCACTCGACCGACTTCTCGACCAATCACTCGACCAACTACTCGACCAACTACTCGACCAACTACTCGTCCAACTACTCGACCAACTACTCGACCAACTACTCGACCAACTACTCGACCAATCGCTCGACCAACTACTCGACCAACTACTAGACCAACTATTTGACCAATAACTCGATAAACTACTCGACCAACTACTGGAGCAATCACTCGACCAACTACTCGACCAAATACTCGACCAACTACTCGACCAATCACTCGACCAACTACTCGACCAACAACTGGAGCAATCACTCGACCAACTACTCGACCAACTACTCGAGCAATCACTCGACCGACCACTCGACCGACCACTCGACCAATCACTCGACCAACTACTCGACCAACTACTCGACCAACTACTCGACTAATTACTCAACCAACTACTCGACCAACTACTCGACCAACTACTCGACCAACTACTCGACCGACCACTCGACCGACTACTCAACCAACTACTCGACCAACTACTCGACCAACTACTCGACCAACTACTCGAAATATCGCTCGACCAACTACTCGACCAACTACTCGACCAACTACTCGACCAACTA
This sequence comes from Papilio elwesi, assembly GCA_029849275.1. Classification (NCBI taxonomy): domain Eukaryota; kingdom Metazoa; phylum Arthropoda; class Insecta; order Lepidoptera; family Papilionidae; genus Papilio; species Papilio elwesi. The sequence goes on from JANLBV010000080.1 coordinate 43,126, forward strand.
CTCCACCGACCACTCGACCGACTACTCCACCAATCACGCGACCAACTACTCGACCAACTACTCGACCAACTACTCAACCAACTACTCGACCAACTACTCGACCAATCACTCGACCAACTACTCGACCGACCACTCGACCGACTACTCGACCAATCACTCGACCAATCACTCGACCAACTACTCGACCAACTACTCGACCAACTACTCGACCAACTACTCGACCAACTACTCGACCAACTACTCGACCAACTACTCGACCAACTACTTGACCAACTACTCGACCAACTACTCGACTAATCACTCGATAAACTACTCGACCAACTACTGGAGCAATCACTCGACCAACTACTCGACCAAATACTCGACCAACTACTCGACCAATCACTCGACCAACTACTCGACCAACTACTGGAGCAATCACTCGACCAACTACTCGACCAACTACTCGACCAACTACTCGAGCAATCACTCGAGCGACCACTCGACCGACCACTCGACCAATCACTCGACCAACTACTCGACCAACTACTCGACCAACTACTCGACTAATTACTCAACCAACTACTCGACCAACTACTCGACCAACTACTCGACCAACTACTCGACCAACTACTCGACCGACCACTCGACCAACTACTCGACCAATCACTCGACCAACTACTCGACCAACTACTGGAGCAATCACTCGACTAACTACTCGAACAACTACTCGAGCAATCACTCGACCGACCACTCGACCGACCACTCGACCAATCACTCGACCAACTACTCGACCAACTACTCGACCAACTACTCGACTAATTACTCAACCAACTTCTCGACCAACTACTCGACCAACTACTCGACCAACTACTCGACCAACTACTCGACCGACCACTCGACCGACTACTCGACCAATCACTCGACCAATCACTCGACCAACTACTCGACCAACTACTCGACCAACTACTCGACCAACTTCTTGACCAACTACTCGACCAACTACTCGACCAACTACTCGACCAACTACTCGACCAATCACCCGACCAACTACTCGACCAACTACTCGACCAACTACTCGACCAACTACTCGACCAACTACTTGACCAACTACTCGACCAACTACTCGACCAATCACTCGACCAATCACTCGACCAACTACTCGACCAACTACTCGACCAATTACTCGACCAAATACTTGACCAACTACTCGACCAACTACTCGACCAACTACTCGACCATCTACTCGACCAATCACTCGACCAACTACTCGACCAACTACTCGACCAACTACTCGACCAACTACTCGACCAACTACTCGACCAACTACTCGACCAACTACTCGTCCAACTACTCGACCAACTACTCGACCAACTACTCGACCAACTACTCGACCAATCACTCGACCAACTACTAGACCAACTACTAGACCAACTACTCGACCAATCACTCGACCAACTACTCGACCAACTACTGGAGCAATCACTCGACCAACTACTCGACCAACTACTCGAGCAATCACTCGACCGACCACTCGACCGACCACTCGACCAATCACTCGACCAACTTCTCGACCAACTACTCGACCAACTACTCGACTAATTACTCAACCAACTACTCGACCAACTACTCGACCAACTACTCGACCAACTACTCGACCAATCGCTCGACCAACTACTCGACCAACTACTAGACCAACTATTTGACCAATAACTCGATAAACTACTCGACCAACTACTGGAGCAATCACTCGACCAACTACTCGACCAAATACTCGACCAACTACTCGACCAATCACTCGACCAACTACTCGACCAACAACTGGAGCAATCACTCGACCAACTACTCGACCAACTACTCGAGCAATCACTCGACCGACCACTCGACCGACCACTCGACCAATCACTCGACCAACTACTCGACCAACTACTCGACCAACTACTCGACTAATTACTCAACCAACTACTCGACCAACTACTCGACCAACTACTCGACCAACTACTCGACCGACCACTCGACCGACTACTCAACCAACTACTCGACCAACTACTCGACCAACTACTCGACCAACTACTCGAAATATCGCTCGACCAACTACTCGACCAACTACTCGACCAACTACTCGACCAACTACTCCACCGACCACTCGACCGACTACTCCACCAATCACGCGACCAACTACTCGACCAACTACTCGACCAACTACTCAACCAACTACTCGACCAACTACTCGACCAATCACTCGACCAACTACTCGACCGACCACTCGACCGACTACTCGACCAATCACTCGACCAATCACTCGACCAACTACTCGACCAACTACTCGACCAACTACTCGACCAACTACTCGACCAACTACTCGACCAACTACTCGACCAACTACTCGACCAACTACTTGACCAACTACTCGACCAACTACTCGACTAATCACTCGATAAACTACTCGACCAACTACTGGAGCAATCACTCGACCAACTACTCGACCAAATACTCGACCAACTACTCGACCAATCACTCGACCAACTACTCGACCAACTACTGGAGCAATCACTCGACCAACTACTCGACCAACTACTCGACCAACTACTCGAGCAATCACTCGAGCGACCACTCGACCGACCACTCGACCAATCACTCGACCAACTACTCGACCAACTACTCGACCAACTACTCGACTAATTACTCAACCAACTACTCGACCAACTACTCGACCAACTACTCGACCAACTACTCGACCAACTACTCGACCGACCACTCGACCAACTACTCGACCAATCACTCGACCAACTACTCGACCAACTACTGGAGCAATCACTCGACTAACTACTCGAACAACTACTCGAGCAATCACTCGACCGACCACTCGACCGACCACTCGACCAATCACTCGACCAACTACTCGACCAACTACTCGACCAACTACTCGACTAATTACTCAACCAACTTCTCGACCAACTACTCGACCAACTACTCGACCAACTACTCGACCAACTACTCGACCGACCACTCGACCGACTACTCGACCAATCACTCGACCAATCACTCGACCAACTACTCGACCAACTACTCGACCAACTACTCGACCAACTTCTTGACCAACTACTCGACCAACTACTCGACCAACTACTCGACCAACTACTCGACCAATCACCCGACCAACTACTCGACCAACTACTCGACCAACTACTCGACCAACTACTCGACCAACTACTTGACCAACTACTCGACCAACTACTTGACCAATCACTCGACCAATCACTCGACCAACTACTCGACCAACTACTCGACCAATTACTCGACCAAATACTTGACCAACTACTCGACCAACTACTCGACCAACTACTCGACCATCTACTCGACCAATCACTCGACCAACTACTCGACCAACTACTCGACCAACTACTCGACCAACTACTCGACCAACTACTCGACCAACTACTCGACCAACTACTCGTCCAACTACTCGACCAACTACTCGACCAACTACTCGACCAACTACTCGACCAATCACTCGACCAACTACTAGACCAACTACTAGACCAACTACTCGACCAATCACTCGACCAACTACTCGACCAACTACTGGAGCAATCACTCGACCAACTACTCGACCAACTACTCGAGCAATCACTCGACCGACCACTCGACCGACCACTCGACCAATCACTCGACCAACTTCTCGACCAACTACTCGACCAACTACTCGACTAATTACTCAACCAACTACTCGACCAACTACTCGACCAACTACTCGACCAACTACTCGACCGACCACTCGACCGACTTCTCGACCAATCACTCGACCAACTACTCGACCAACTACTCGACCAACTACTCGTCCAACTACTCGACCAACTACTCGACCACCTACTCGACCAATCGCTCGACCAACTACTCGATCAACTACTAGACCAACTACTCGACCAATCACTCGATAAACTACTCGACCAACTACTGGAGCAATCACTCGACCAACTACTCGACCAAATACTCGACCAACTACTCGACCAATCACTCGACCAACTACTCGACCAACTACTGGAGCAATCACTCGACCAACTACTCGACCAACTACTCGAGCAATCACTCGACCGACCACTCGACCGACCACTCGACCAATCACTCGACCAACTACTCGACCAACTACTCGACCAACTACTCGACCGACCACTCGACCGACTTCTCGACCAATCACTCGACCAACTACTCGACCAACTACTCGACCAACTACTCAACCAACTACTCGACCAACTACTCGACCAACTACTCGACCAACTACTCGAACAATCGCTCGACCAACTACTCGACCAACTACTCGACTAACTACTCGACCAACTACTCGACCGACCACTCGACCGACTACTCCACCAATCACGCGACCAACTACTCGACCAACTACTCGACAAACTACTCACTCAACTACTCGACCAACTACTCGACCAATCACTCGACCAACGACTCGACCAACTACTCGACCAACTACTCGACCAACTACTCGACCAACTACTCGACCAACTACTCGACCAACTACTCGACCGACCACTCGACCGACTACTCGACCAATCACTCGACCAATCACTCGACCAACTACTCGACCAACTACTCGACCAACTACTCGATCAACTACTTGACCAACTACTCGACCAACTACTCGACCAATCACTCGATAAACTACTCGACCAACTACTGGAGCAATCACTCGACCAACTACTCGACCAAATACTCGACCAACTACTCGACCAATCACTCGACCAACTACTCGACCAACTACTGGAGCAATCACTCGACCAACTACTCGACCAACTACTCGACCAACTACTCGAGCAATCACTCGACCGACCACTCGACCGACCACTCGACCAATCACTCGACCAACTACTCGACCAACTACTCGACCAACTACTCGACTAATTACTCAACCAACTACTCGACCAACTACTCGACCAACTACTCGACCAACTACTCGACCAACTACTCGACCGACCACTCGACCGACCACTCGACCAACTACTCGACCAATCACTAGACCAACTACTCGACCAACTACTGGAGCAATCACTCGACCAACTACTCGACCAACTACTCGACCAACTACTCGAGCAATCACTCGACCGACCACTCGACCGACCACTCGACCAATCACTCGACCAACTACTCGACCAACTACTCGACCAACTACTCGACTAATTACTCAACCAACTACTCGACCAACTACTCGACCAACTACTCGACCAACTACTCGACCAACTACTCGACCGACCACTCGACCGACTACTCGACCAATCACTCGACCAATCACTCGACCAACTACTGGAGCAATCACTCGACCAACTACTCGACCAAATACTCGACCAACTACTCGATCAATCACTCGACCAACTACTCGACCAACTACTGGAGCAATCACTCGACCAACTACTCGACCAACTACTCGAGCAATCACTCGACCGACCACTCGACCGACCACTCGACCAATCACTCGACCAACTACTCGACCAACTACTCGACCAACTACTCGACTAATTACTCAACCAACTACTCGACCAACTACTCGACCAACTACTCGACCAACTACTCAACCAACTACTCGACCAATCGCTCGACCAACTACTCGACCAACTACTAGACCAACTACTCGACCAATCACTCGATAAACTACTCGACCAACTACTGGAGCAATCACTCGACCAACTACTCGACCAAATACTCGACCAACTACTCGATCAATCACTCGACCAACTACTCGACCAACTACTGGAGCAATCACTCGACCAACTACTCGACCAACTACTCGAGCAATCACTCGACCGACCACTCGACCGACCACTCGACCAATCACTCGACCAACTACTCGACCAACTACTCGACCAACTACTCGACTAATTACTCAACCAACTACTCGACCAACTACTCGACCAACTACTCGACCAACTACTCGACCGACCACTCGACCGACTTCTCGACCAATCACTCGACCAACTACTCGACCAACTACTCGACCAACTACTCAACCAACTACTCGACCAACTACTCGACCAACTACTCGACCAACTACTCGAACAATCGCTCGACCAATTACTCGACCAACTACTCGACCAACTACTCGACCAACTACTCGACCGACCACTCGACCGACTACTCCACCAATCACGCGACCAACTACTCGACCAACTACTCGACCAACTACTCAACCAACTACTCGACCAACTACTCGACCAATCACTCGACCAACTACTCGACCAACTACTCGACCAACTACTCGACCAACTACTCGACCAACTACTCGACCAACTACTCGACCAACTACTCGACCGACCACTCGACCGACTACTCGACCAGTCACTCGACCAATCACTCGACCAACTACTCGACCAACTACTCGACCAACTACTCGACCAACTACTTGACCAACTACTCGACCAACTACTCGACCAATCACTCGATAAACTACTCGACCAACTACTGGAGCAATCACTCGACCAACTACTCGACCAAATACTCGACCAACTACTCGACCAATCACTAGACCAACTACTCGACCAACTACTGGAGCAATCACTCGACCAACTACTCGACCAACTACTCGACCAACTACTCGAGCAATCACTCGACCGACCACTCGACCGACCACTCGACCAATCACTCGACCAACTACTCGACCAACTACTCGACCAACTACTCGACTAATTACTCACCCATCTACTCGACCAACTACTCGACCAACTACTCGACCAACTACTCGACCAACTACTCGACCGACCACTCGACCAACTACTCGACCAATCACTCGACCAACTACTCGACCAACTACTGGAGCAATCACTCGACCAACTACTCGACCAACTACTCGACCAACTACTCGAGCAATCACTCGACCGACCACTCGACCGACCACTCGACCAATCACTCGACCAACTACTCGACCAACTACTCGACCAACTACTCGACTAATTACTCAACCAACTACTCGACCAACTACTCGACCAACTACTCGACCAACTACTCTACCAACTACTCGACCGACCACTCGACCGACTACTCGACCAATCACTCGACCAACTACTCGACCAACTACTCGACCAACTACTCGACCAACTTCTTGACCAACTACTCGACCAACTACTCGACCAACTACTCGACCAACTACTCGACCAATCACTCGACCAACTACTCGACCAACTACTCGACCAACTACTCGACCAACTACTCGACCAACTACTTGACCAACTACTCGACCAACTACTCGACCAATCACTCGACCAATCACTCGACCAACTACTCGACCAACTACTCGACCAATTACTCGACCAACTACTTGACCAACTACTCGACCAACTACTCGACCAACTACTCGACCAATCACTCGACCAACTACTCGACCAACTACTCGACCAACTACTCGACTAATTACTCAACCAACTACTCGACCAACTACTCGACCAACTACTCGACCAATCGCTCGACCACCTACTCGACCAATCGCTCGACCAACTACTCGACCAACTAGTCGACCAATCACTCGACCAACTACTCGACAAACTACTCGACCAACCACTCGACCGACCACTCGACCAACTACTCGAGCAATCACTCGACTCACTACTCAACCAACTACTCGACCAATCACTCGACCAACTACTCGACTAATTACTCAACCAACTACTCGACCAACTACTCGACGAACTACTCGACCAACTACTCGACCAACTACTCGACCGACCACTCGACCGACTACTCGACCAATCACTCGACCAATCACTCGACCAACTACTCGACCAACTACTCGACCAATTACTCGACCAACTACTTGACCAACTACTCGACCAACTACTCGACCAACTACTCGACCAACTACTCGACCAATCACTCGACCAACTACTCGACCAACTACTCGACCAACTACTCGACCAACTACTCGACCAACTACTCGACCAACTACTCGACCAATTACTCGACCAACTACTCGACCAATCACTCGACCAACTACTAGACCAACTACTCGACCAATCACTCGACCAACTACTCGACCAACTACTGGAGCAATCACTCGACCAACTACTCGACCAACTACTCGACCAACTACTCGAGCAATCACTCGACCGACCACTCGACCGACCACTCGACCAAATACTCGACCAACTACTCGACCAATCACTAGACCAACTACTCGACCAACTACTGGAGCAATCACTCGACCAACTACTCGACCAACTACTCGACCAACTACTCGAGCAATCACTCGACCGACCACTCGACCGACCACTCGACCAATCACTCGACCAACTACTCGACCAACTACTCGACCAACTACTCGACTAATTACTCACCCATCTACTCGACCAACTACTCGACCAACTACTCGACCAACTACTCGACCGACCACTCGACCAACTACTCGACCAATCACTCGACCAACTACTCGACCAACTACTGGAGCAATCACTCGACCAACTACTCGACCAACTACTCGACCAACTACTCGAGCAATCACTCGACCGACCACTCGACCGACCACTCGACCAATCACTCGACCAACTACTCGACCAACTACTCGACCAACTACTCGACTAATTACTCAACCAACTACTCGACCAACTACTCGACCAACTACTCGACCAACTACTCTACCAACTACTCGACCGACCACTCGACCGACTACTCGACCAATCACTCGACCAACTACTCGACCAACTACTCGACCAACTACTCGACCAACTTCTTGACCAACTACTCGACCAACTACTCGACCAACTACTCGACCAACTACTCGACCAATCACTCGACCAACTACTCGACCAACTACTCGACCAACTACTCGACCAACTACTCGACCAACTACTTGACCAACTACTCGACCAACTACTCGACCAATCACTCGACCAATCACTCGACC